>PVKA01026258.1:0-31936 GCA_004027165.1 Ctenomys sociabilis
TAGTGCTATGGTCATCCACTAGGTAAATAATTATTGAATCTTTGATATAATTCAGCTATAAAAAAAAAACCTGTAAATATAATTTCATGTATGCACCTTGTACAATACCAAAACGTTATGAAAACAGTTTGCAATGTATTAATTCATCGACTCTTTATGGTTAAGGTGTCTTGAAACTGTCTGATTGACATTTGTATTTTAATAAAATAAAAATAAATGGGAAAAAAAAAGAAATGCCAACAACTCCCAGGACACAGAGGGAACACATATGAGGAATGTCCAGGAGGAAGGGTCACCTGAGTCCACAGGTGCCAGGAGTTCAAAGAAGATAAAGACCTACTGGAGATCCTAGTGAGAAAATGTCAGTGTCACGTTGGTGCAAAAGCCAAGTTCTAGTAGACTGAAGCATGAGTGGGTAAGACCAGAGGAAATTGCAAAAGGGAGAAAAGGAAACAAGGAAGGGCTGTGCTCAATAGGGTGAGAAGGCTGGGCATGGTCCAAGGCCATTGAAAAGGAGGAGGCAAATCAAGAAGAGAGAAGGATCAAGGAAGAAGAAAGGTTTCCAAGCACAGGCTGGCTTGAATATTATGGTGACCCTAGGTAGCCTCTCCTAGGGTAAGACATGACTATGTTTCCTATATCAGAAGGGCTAGAGGAGGAGTGTTATAGCTTAGATCTGGGGAGGGGGCCAAAAGCCTTGTGTGTTTGGAAGCTGTGTGGATCATGTGTCCATAGCTGACTTACTGATAAGAGGTGGGCCCTGGTTGGAGGCGGGCCATGGGGGGCATGACCTGGAAGGATGTATCTCCCCCTAATGAACCCACCCCCACCCCCACCTCATCTCCATCTCTCTGCTTCCTGGACACCATGATGTGAGCAGTGTTCCTTCTCCATATGGAGCTGCTTCTGTCTTGGAGCCTGCTGACTATAGACTGGAGCTTCTGGGACCGTGAGCCAAAAATAAGCTTCTCCTCCTTTTAGTTGTGGGTGTCAGATATTGTTTCTTGGCAATGAAAACATAAGCCCTTTGCTGGGACAGATGCTAGGACCATGGAAGACTCTCACCAATGCCAAGAGGCAATTCTCAAGGCCTGGAACACCAAGGAAAATGGGAACTTAAAAGAATCAGGTGGCTGGCCCACCTTCAGAGAGCCAGTGATCACCACAGCCACACGATTCCAAATCTACATTCTTACCACATGTGCCCAGTAAGAAAGATCAAAATAGCTTAACTCCCCTCAAAGATTCTCCTTTCTCCGTTTCCTTCTCAAAGTCTTCTTTTTTTATGGGAGCAAAGGAAGAAAGAATGCCAAGTCCAACTCTGTCATTCTGCTCTGGCTCTAAGAGGGCACCAGCCAGGGAATCAGCACAACTTCTCCAGTTTCCTCATGACAGGCCTGGAGTCCACAGGGTCTTCCCCTTCAAAGGATAAAGCAATTCATAAACAGGAGACTCGCAGGCAAGAGCAATGAATCTCAAAGGCCCTGCTAATTAAAAAGCCCGTATTACATTGCTTCCTCAAGGACTCATCTTCTAATTTTTAGGATTATGCTACATTGATTAATTTATACAAGTTTTTAATCCCTCTGTGCTTAATGAAGTCCAGGAACATGGGAACGGGAGCATAATTGAGCTTCATATTATTTTATTAGGAAGAATTATGGCCCAACGTGACACAGAGAAGTTTGTGAGGGTGGAGAGGAAATACTCAAGCCATTAACCAATTGCTTTCCAAATGCCAGTGGAGACATTCCCTGGGGCACACAGCACAGGGGTTTCACCTCACTACGCCATGCTCTGCTGTTGCCCACAGAGAAAACTGGCCATCTTGACTGTGGCTCCCAGGGACCTCCACCAGGTGTGCCACCTTCCCATACAAAACCCTCTTCCCAACACCCACACCCATGCACAGCTAATCAGCCCACTCTAGTTCTGGGTTCTCCCCATCCTGACGCAGGGTCATCCTAGGTGCTGGCTCCAGTAGCATCTCCCCTGGGAGACTTTCCTCACCCACTTCTCCACGAGCAAAGCCATCTCTCCTCCACCTACAGCAGAATGCCCTGCCTCCAACAGACTGCTCCAATTTTCAGAATCAGGTAGGGTTAAAGGCTGCCTTAGGACTGTGTCTCAACCTTGGGAGCTTCTACCCCAAAGGAATTTAATTGATTGACGTGACACAGAGGCCAAAATATCTCTTGATGAACAAGGTAAATGGGGAGGACAGCAAATGGATTGGGAAAAGTTCTTTTCAGGACCTTCCATCCTATCACCCAGGATTATGCTAAAGGCATGAATAAGGGGCTGCTGACTCAAGCTCCATCTTAGACTCTGCCCCAAGTCTCCCTGTAACCCTGGGTAGGTTTCCTTGAATAGATCATGATTCCTCCAGCTGTGAATGCAAACAAGGTACGTTACCTGGCTCTTCCCTACCCTACCCAAACTCTAACCCCAAATCCTCCCAGGCCCCCTGGAGGACAGAACTGGAGTTGTATGTATAAAACCAATGGAGCCAGAATACAGCTTTTTCTGGGTCTGGAAAATGGCAGAACAACCCCAGACCCCTGGCACAACTCTGGTTCCAAAGGAATAGTACCCTGAATCTGTGTTGTGTCTTGATCCTTGCTTCCTCTCTTAGTCTATCCCTGACACAATGAATAAAGCTCTTTTCGATCCTGCCCATCTTGATCTGCTTGGGCTTCTATGACAAAATGGCATGGTGGCTTAAACAAGATATTTGCTTTCTCACAACTCAGGGGTGGGGACAGAGAATCTGTTGTCTGTTCTGGTAAGGGCACTAATCCTGCTGTGAAGGTCCCACACACCTGGCTCCATCTGAGCCCAATTACTTCCTGAAGCCTTGTTTCCCAGCCCTGTCACGAAGGCAATCAGGGTTCCTGCATTCAGACACCTGCACACCAAAGCCCGCAGGACCACTTACATGCCTTACTGGTGGAGGCATGCATTGGCGTGCAGTGACCATTCATGGAGCACATAGGCCTTGTGCACACACATTCGTACTGCCAGGTCCATGATCCACAACCCAATGCACAAATGTTAGTTTTATAAAGTCAGATGCATAAGGTGGAATGCATAGGACCTTACACACTGAAGGAAGAGGCTCAGAACCTGGCATTGGACTTGGCCTAATGATGAAGACTCCGGGCCACTTACCATGGGCTCATTATTTACACTTCCATCTCTCAGGTCCCCTCATCTACAAAAGGGACACAATAGAGGTGTGCAACCATTGTGGTTACTGAGTAACCACAATAGGGTTACTGAATTAAATGAAATAAAAACAGTTCAGGCCGGGCGTGGTGGCGCATGCCTGTAATCCCAGCACTTGGGAGGCTGAGGCAGGAGGATTGTTGTGAGTTCGAGACCAGCCTGAGCTACAAAGTGAGCTTAAGGCCAGCCTGAACTGCATAGCGAGACCCTGTCTCAAAAAGACAAAAAAAAAAAAAAAAAAAAAAACAGTTCAGCTGTTCAAAAAAGACTTGGTTCTTGCTACTATTAGTGCTTCTTCCTGGGATTGTTAAGATTATTAGGACCCCCTGGACCACTTCTATAACGATCCCGAGATCTTTACAGACTACCCTATGAATAGGAGGGCTCTGACTGTGAGACTTGAAGCCATTTTCAGTTTCTGCTTCATGCTTTTTAGGTAATTTCCACTTTTAAGGAAATGATGGACACATTTACTTCTAAAACCAAAACCAAATGAATTTTAAATAAAATTAGGGAAAAGTAAATTCTTGTCCACAAAAAGCTCCTCCCTTACCTGGTCTTGGGAAAGAACCAGTGCTCAACTTGGCACTCTAGTAGTCCAGTACACAAGGTGCTTAGTAAATTGTCTTCCACCTGCTAGAAGCAGGCGTGGGGTGTGTGTGTGTGTGTGTGTGTGTGTGTGTGTGTGTGTGTGTGTGTGTGTGTGTGTGTGTGTGCAGGGGCTGGGGTCATTCAGAGAAAGATTCAACACTAACAGCTCACAAGCACTGTCATACTCCACAGTTTTCCCCAGTACATCCATAGAGTGAATAAGGGTTTTCTTTCTAAGATAGGCAGAAAGAAGAGAAAATATCTGGGGAAGGAGAGATGTAGGATATATATATATATATATATATATATATATATATATATATATATATATGTACATAAGTGACAGAAACCAGACATTTGCTCTGTACAGCAGCAATTAAGAACACAGTTTATTCTAAAGCCCTGTCAATGGGCTGGGTGTGTTATTTTTAAGCTCCCCAAGAAACTGAGCCCCTAATTAATATCCTCGTCAAAGCCTGCACCTCACTGTTGGAAGCAGCTCAGACTCTCCAGCACGCCTGTAATCAGATTCCCTATGTGAAGTGGAAACATGACAGACCCATCCATCTCTCTGCAGAGAATTTTTAGAAGAATTAGTTGCAGGGGACTGGAGTGGTGTCCTGAGTGCTGTGGCTTTTAATTACCAGCATTTCAGTACAGAACCCTGACCAGCAAGTTCAGTGTTCATCTTTGCTCAGTAAGCAACCGCTGCTGTTATGGGAGCTAAGTAGGATGGCTCCACAAAGCAGAAATCTGGAGGCTTGGCTTTGGGTATAACTGTGCCTCGGTCTCTGGACAAAGAGCTCGTTGGTGATACAAGAGCTAAACCGTATCAGCCCATGCTGTGCACCAGGCATTGTGCCTGATATTTTCCTCAAATTCTTATGGAGCCCTCATAACAACCCACAAGGAATGTGTAATTAGAGAAATAATCCACTTTGCAGATGAGAAAATGAGGTGCAGAAAAATCACAATTGTTTCCCAAGATTACTCTGTCCATTAGTGGCCTGCTGGCTTCCAAAGTTTCTGAAAATAAATTCCAGCTCCTGCTTCTTGTATAGGTAGTGAGTTCTCTATCATGAGAAGCAATCAGAGACTAATAGTTGCCTTTCAAATATGCCTCAGAAAGGATGCCATCCATGAGAGGTGGCCTCTGAAAGCTCCCCATGATTGTGATTCCATAATCTTAGACACACAAGATCATCACAAAAGCCTAGCAGCTCAGCAGAGAGGAGGAAATCTAGCTGACAATAGAGAAAAGAAAGGAAAAAACAGTTAGGGCAGCAGCAATAAGCAAACTGACTGATGCTGAAAGCTCTGAAGGAGACATGATTCAGTGTTGTGTCTGATGCCCCAACCCCTTTTGTGCAATGGCCTGTTAAGTACCAGTGCAGGCTAAATAAATAAATAAATGTGCATAAAATGCAGCAGTCTATTGCAATCATGTAAAAGGAAAGAATGGACCGATGTTTGTGACTTGTACTTGGAGTGGGTATTTCCAAAGGAATGCAGGCTGTACTTGCCTCTCTTCAGTCCACTGATTGGAAAGGCTTGCTTACTTGTGACATCACTTGTTTGTTTGGTTTTTGTTTGTTTGGGTTTTATGGTACTGGAAGTTGAACCCAAGATGTATGGGTGCTTCACACTAAGCTATATCTCTCCTTATCCTTCTTTCTTTCCTTCTTTCTTTTTCTTCCATGTGTGTGTGTGTGTGTGTGTGTGTGTGTGCATGCGCGCATGTAATACTGAGATAGGGTCTCACTAAACTACTAAATTGCCCAATCCTCCAGCCTCAGCTTCCCAGAGTGCTGGGATTCAGGTGTGCACTATCATGCCTGGCTTTGACAGCCTCTTCATGGTCACAAATAGCAAGGGGAAGCAGACCCATGGCTCCAAACTCTCAGGCCAAGAATGCCCCAAAGAAAACAAGCAACTTGCCTGAAGTCAGAAGGTCATGGCTATCCAGTCATCCTATGCTCCACCCCACAGGGACTCTGGAGCAGGGCCTGAAGTCCAAGAGACAACTCCCAGACTACACAGCTCCTTCCCTAAGAGAGGCTGCTGGTGCTTCAAGTCCAGTCCTCCTCAGCTCTTTCTTGGCTTCCCAACCCAACCCCTTGAACTTATGAGGGCAGATAGGAGCAGGCAGTGCTCGGAGATTGTAACCCAACCTATCCAGTGCAAGTTCTTTCTCTGCTTCCTGCCCTTACTTTTCTTGGAATAAAGAAGACCAAGAAAGGGGGCTCAGTGAAGAGATTCTCCCTCCTGAAGGATCTGAGCTGGGTTTCTTGAGTGTGGACAAGGAGGTGATATAAGTGGACACATCATAGAATGACATGGAATCTGGACACAAGGGAGCACACCTGCAACACCAGCACTTAGGGAGGCTGAGGCAGGAGCACTGCAAATTCAAATCCAGACTAGGCAACTCAGTGAGACCTTGTCTCAAAATGAAAAATAAAAGCCTGGGAATTTAGCTCAGTGACAGAGTGCTCCTGTATTCAATCATAAAAAAGACATACATAAAAATAAAATGACATGGCATTGAGTCACACAGTGAGGGAGCCATCCCCATCTCTTGGAGTCTCTTTCATTTTGCATTATTGTTGAACCCATTATGTGATAGTTAAGATGCAGAAAGTTACATGGTAATATCACAGCAACTTCCCACACACCTCACACCTAAGAGGTTAGCACATATAAATGCAGCTGAAGACCCCAGGTCTCTACTCCAGTCTCCCCCTGACCTTGCCTCTGCTACAAAAATGTAACTTCTACTCTTGACTTGAGTTTATTATTTCCAAGTCTTTCTTTATATCTCACTACATATATGTGTGTGTGTTGCAATATTTGATATTCTTGCATGTTTAAAAATTTACAGAAAAGGCAATATCCTTATCTGTTCAGGCTAAAAGTTGTATGGACTAAGGGACTTACAAACAACATATGTTTATTTCTCATAGTTCTTGAGACTGGAGTTCAAGGTCCAGGTGCCAGCAGGTCAAGGTCTGGTGAAGTCCTCCTGAGCTGCAAACCAGACTGACTTCACATGATAAAGAGCCCAAAAGCAAGCTCATATGACATTTTCAAGGGCATAATCCCATTCATGAGGGCCTCCCCTTCTGGTCTCATCTAATTCTAATCCCCCCAAAGGCCCCACCTCTTAATTACAGAATTTAGTTGCAACAAATGAATTTACAAAGTACAGACATTCCGCTCATAAAAGGCATATACATATATTGTCTCTGGAACTTGTTTTTTCACCCCATGTCCTATTGGTGGGATCAGCATTCATGGTGACATATGTCACTCTGGTGGATTTATTCTCATTTCTGTAAAGCAGATGTTGATCCCTGGGCCAAAGCTAGCTGGCCATTGCTATGGGTAAATAAAGCTATAGGAACACAGTCCTGCTCATTCATTTAAGTACTGTTTGTGGATGATTTCCTACTCCAGAGGGAACATTGAAGAGCTCTGACAGACTATGGTCTCTGTCGTCTAAAATATCTATCATCTGGCCCTTTGTAGAAAGGTTTGCTGGCCCCAGGTTGTAGATACTCGATTACGATTATTATTCAAGTAACTTATCCATTCTCCTACTTATGGACATTTAGGTTGTTTTAATTTGATGCTATTACTGACTATGGCCATAAATCTTCTTGAATGCACCTGTTAATTCAACTAAGAACTTTTCTAGGGTTTATATCTAAGTTTGTTTATGCCTGTTCGACTTTTCTGTAAAGTCAAAGAGTTTCTCCTGGTTGGTTTTACAAGTTCACACATCCAGTCACCATGGAAGCTAGTTCTGCAGTATGAAATCCTCGCCTACATGTCATACTACTGTTGCCGTCATGGTGTTCAGCTGCATTTTTATCTAACCACTCATTGGGGTGAGTAAATTTATTTATTAGTCCTTTGTGCTCATCCATACTTTACCTTTCATAGCTCTGGCTCCCTTCTCCATGATGGCGTTTGCCTTCTTCTACTTGATCTTTGGCACTTGTTCGCTGTATTGTGCACATAAATTCTTTGGTGATAACATTATTATTCAACATCTCCCCCCCACAGTCTCTTGGCACCTCACTTCTAGGGGTATTTTAGAAACAGAGATTCAAAATTAATGGTTGCTGGTAAAAAATATTGACCTGTTTTTATGGTCTTCTCATTTATGTCTTGTAAAATAATTACATCCTAGAAATGTAATTGCTTAGTGTAAATATAAATGTTCAACTTTAAAACAAAAAGACAAAATGCTTTCAATAATACCAGTAAGAGAACATCTCAGAGAGGCTATAGACCCATATCCCTCTCCAATACTAGGTATTTTCATTCTTTTAATTTTCGGAAATTGAACGGATGAGAATGAAATCTCATTATAGCCTTAATTTGCATTTCCTACATCACTGATTATATGTTTATTGGCCTTCAATATCATCTTTAGGTGCAAAATGTTGATTCATGACTTTTACTCATTTAAATGTGGTTGCTATTTTCCTTTCAATTTTTAGGAATAATTTTATGTTCTTGTTACTAATCCTCCTTAGGCTATGTGTATTATAAATGGCTGATTGATGAAGTATAGAATATAATTTATTTTTGTATATTGGCCCCCAGTTTATAACTTGTCTCTTTGCTTTCTTTAAGGCATCTGCTAAAAAACAAAAATGTTTACTTGTAATAAAGTCAATTTACCAGCTTTTTATGTGATCAATACTCTTCTTTTTTAAAGAAATCCTTCCCTACCCTTTAAAATACCCAAGATAAACTCTTTCATTTGTAGAGCAAGACAAAATACAAAACTGCCCATGGCAGTGTGGTTCAGAAAGGCAAACATCCTGGTAACAACTAAATGCCCACCATTGGGAGTGTGGATGGACCTACTATGTATATTCACACATGGAATATCATTAAATAATGAAAGAAATTGGCCAGGGAGGTAGCTCAACTGCATAAGTGCCTGCCTGGTAAATTCAAGGTCCTGAGTTCAATCCCTGGCACTGCAAAACAAAAACACACACAAAAAAATTAACTACAGCGAGGTACAATGACATGGAAGAACCTTAATAATATCCAAAATATTATAAACAGCTCAATACCCTTTTTATAAAGTTAAAAATAGCTATATTAAAAACATCATTTGGGGAAAACTCAAATGGAATAAAACAACATAAAAAAATAATAAAGACCATAATCATGAGCATATGATTATGACAGTATCTTCATGCTGTTGATGCAAAGAGGCAACAAACTTGGAGGCCAGACTTTTAGGTGTAGGTTCCTGTCTCAAGACTCAGGGGCACACTGAGGGAGGAGTGTTGCCATGAGTTGGAGGTCAGCCTGGGCTCCCCAATAAGTTTAAGGCAATCCCAGCTACATAGCAAGATCATACCTCAAAGAAAGAAAGAAAGAAAGAAAGAAAGAAAGAAAGAAAGAAAGAAAGAAAGAAAGAAAGAAAGAAAGAAAGAAAGAAAGAAAGAAAGAAATATAGATAGAAAGAAAACAGTTAAGTTGCCTAGCCTGCCATGCTGGCCCAGCCCCTGGGGCATACTGAGACTGTGACTGAGATTGAGTGTGGTGGCGCATGTGATCCCAGTACTTGGGAGGCTGTTCACAGGAGAATCACTATGAGTCTGATCTAGTAGTGAGAGTCTGAACACCCTGTAGACCCTTCTTTAAAAGTACAGAAATAAATAAATAAATAAATAACTCTGGCTTTCATTTTATGTGGTGGGTTTATAAGTATTTATTACATTATTAACCATGACTAGATAAAATAGATACAAACAAGTCAAGAAAAACAGTGGAATTCTGTCTAAACCAAGGATTATTATCCACCTAACTCTACCTATGTAGAGTTATGGTAGCACTTTACACAAAGATCACAGACACATTCATCCCACACCTCACCTGAAATTTTTTAAAGTTTTTCCTTTCTGCTTTGAAGTGTTTAACACTCCTGGAATTGTGTGTGTGTGTGTGTGTGTGTGTGTGTGTGTGTGTGTGTGTGTGTACATGTGCACATGCATGAGTTAACAATTTGATCATTTTCCAATGTGGACAATGTGGTGGGTTAACTTGTCATTCCCAGCTGAACTGAATCAGAGTGATTCTGCATGCAGAAGGCCCACCTGAGAGTCACTGCCAACAGTGTAAGAGAAGAGCTAGATGGAAAGATGGTGAGCTGTTGGTTCTGCTACAGGAGCCTGTAAGGCTGGGTTTTTCTGCTATGAACTCAGGTGTTCTCATGGTCAGCAGAGCTTGGGTCTTTGCTGTGGCCAAGGCTGGCCGTGGTTCTTTTCAAAGAGCCCTTGTCCCTCCCTTGAGCGTTGCTACCTGGCCCCACTGCAGACCCTACAGCCTGCTGGCACAGATCTTTTATCCAGCTGGAACACACTTTCTATCTTCCACCACTGATCTTTGGGCCTTCCCATGCAGTTACTTGATACAGTCTTGCACGAGACATTATCATGGGCTCTAGCCTCCAGTTGGCCTCATGCAGGATATTATCATGTGACCCTGGCCCTCAGCTGAATTCTTTGGGTCTCTGGTGTGATCTGCCCCACTCTTCCATATTTGATTCTTTGAATGATTTTTTTTTAAATCCTATAAATTATGTATCTTGTATTAAATCTATTCCCTAGTAAACTCCGACTACAACAGATAACTAATTGCCCTCATGACATCTGTGTATTTGCTATCATCTTTGCTGCTTGTAGGTTTAGCTGGCATCTCTATTGTGTTCTATTTATGTTTGCCTATCCCTTCAAAATAACTACATATTCTTAATTTGCATAGTCTTATAACAACTCTTGGTGCCTGATAGAATGAGTCCCTCCCTTGCGTTATTGTGTTCTAACAGGTACTCTAGCTAATCTCAGCCCTTCATTTCTCTATGTCTAATTCAGAAAAGGTTTATGAAACTCCACAAATACAATGTTAAGATATTTATGGAAACTTGTATTGAAATTATAAAACTCAGTTTGGAAGAGCAACATATTTTCAATGTAATAGAGTCAGTATGTCCCTGAACATGGGAGTATCTCTTCATTTGGTTGGGTTTTCTTTAAGTGTTACTACATTCTTTCATAGAAGTCGAACACACTTTTGTGGATGGTGTTCTCAATGTTTTGTTACAGATGTAGAAATTGATTTTTGTACTTTGATATCAAACAAACTTAATAAAGACTTATTAATTTGAATTATTTTCTTTAGAGTCACTTGGGTTTTCTATCTAGATTATCATAATAGTCAATAAAAATGACAATTCTGTTTCTTCTTATGCCTCCAGTTTTATATTATTCTCTCATTATGCTGGCTAAGACCTCAAATATTATGTTGAAATGAAAAGCTATAAATACATCTTTGTCTGCTTATGTCTACTTATTACATATGAGGAGATTTTATCAGTTTGTGATGTGTACTTCTCTGGGGAAAGAAGTTCAGTAGTACAGGCATAAAAGGTAGTATGGCTTCCTGTCTAAATTTGAGAAATTTATGTTGTCACCCCCAGGTATTTAATAATAGTGACCTCTTACATTGTCAAAAATAATTTAGTTTAGACAATAAATTAAATGCTGTCTCTAACAGAAGAGTAATGTTAGATGACAGTGCTAGGGAGGCAATTTGACCATTTGAATAAGATGAATAGAAGAGCCTTAGAAGTTTCTCTCATCTTAGCATTTCCAGAATGTTCCCTGCATGATTGGGAAATTTCAAATGAAAGTAACAAAATATAACTACCTGAATTTCAAATGAATTGAAGTTATTCTGTGCTTATTACCTGACCACAGTGCAATGAAAGTGGAAATTAATGACAAAAGAAACCACAAAAATTCCATAAACACATGGAAATTAAATAACACACTGCTGAACAACCAATGGGTCACAGATGAAATTAAACAATATTTACAATAAAATAAAAAATGCAAATACAACTTACTGTACCCTGTAAGATGCAATTAAAACAGTCATAAGAAGGAAATTTACAGCACATTAAGAAAAACAGGGGCTGCGGAGATGGTTCAGTGGAATAAGTGCTTCCCTGGCAAGCCCAAGGGCCTGAGTTCAATCCCC
Organism: Ctenomys sociabilis; assembly: GCA_004027165.1. Lineage (NCBI taxonomy): Eukaryota > Metazoa > Chordata > Mammalia > Rodentia > Ctenomyidae > Ctenomys > Ctenomys sociabilis. Next base: position 11,893 of record PVKA01026258.1, read on the forward strand.
AGTTCCACTAAAAAAAGAAAAGAAAAACAGAACAAGCATGAAAAAACAACTTAATGGTACACCTCACGCTTCTAGAAAATGAAGAGCAACTCAAGCCCAAAGCCCATACAAGGGAAGATATTAAAAAGAATTACAGCAGAAATTAACACAATTGAGTTTAAGAAAACAATACAAAGAATTAATGAATCAAAGAGTTGGTTCTTTGACAGAATAAACAAATGTGATAAATGACTAGCCAACTTATTTTAGAAAAAAGAAAAACATCAAATTCATGCAGTAAGGAATGAAAAGGGTGCAATCACTATGGATCCTGTAGAAATTCAGAACATCATCAATACCTGTCTTGAAAATCTTTACTGTCATAGAATAGAAAACAATGAAAAAAATGACATTTCTAAAAACATATGAGTACCAATGTTGAATCACAAAGATATAAAAATTCTGAATAACCCAGTCAGTTAATGAAACTGAAAATATAATTAAAAACTTGGCAACAAAGAAAAGACCAAGTCCTGATGGATTAACAGCTGAATTCTACAAGAAATTTAGAGAATGCAAATACTCCTCAAACTCTTTAAAGAAATTGAAAGGGTGGCAATTCTCCCTAACTCATTTATGGAAGCAAGCATTACCCTGATACAGAAACCAGAGAAGGACAAGACTGAGAAAGAAAAGTACATACCAATCTCCATAATTAACATAGCTGTAAAAATCCGCAATAAAATACTAACAAACAGAATGTAACAAATCACCAAGAAGGTTATATATCATGACCAAGAGGGATTTATCCCAGAAATGCTGGGATGGTTCAACATATGCAAATTAATAAATGTAATATACCATATCAACAGAGCCAAAGACAAAAATACAAGATTATTTCAACAGGTGCAGAAAAAGCTTTTGACAAGGTCCAACACTCATTCATGATTTTAAAAAAAAAAAAAAAAAAAACTATAGAAAATCAGAATAGAGGGCCTTTACCTCAATCTTATAAAAACCATGTATGACCAACAGCAAACATCATATTAAATGGTCAAAAACCTGAAAGCTTTCATTATAAAATCAGGAATAAGACAGGATATCCATTATTACCACACCTACTTAATATAGTTCTGGAAATATTAGCCAGAGCTAGGTTTTTGGCAATACCAGTGCGAGGTCCTGCTGAGGGTTGTTGGCGGCAGCATAAGAAGCAGGACTAGGGAAGCTATAGAGAGGCTGTTAGGAAAGCTGTTATGGAGCTGCTTGCTCTCTTGGGCTATTCTACTGAAGAGCTTTGTCATGCTGGCTTTCCTGATGAACTTAACTTGACTGGCCTCATCAAAGGAGGAGCTTGGGATCTCCTTGTGGCTGAGACTGGCTACAGTTCACTTCAGGGGAGCTCTGCTCCACAGTTGGAGCTTTGCTTTCTGACTTCAGAGAGGAAGATAGTGAACAGCTCAGTCTCCGGAAGAAGCTTTTCATGTTGACTTTCCTGATGGGAACTCAGCTTTCCTCCTCAGTGGAGAAGCTCAGGACCTTACTCTTGCTGAGGATGGTTGTGGTACTTTACAGGGCAGCTCTGGTCCTTACGTTAGCATTGTTTGGTCTTTGAATTTGGGGAGTCATTTGTTTTTAATTCTTTACATATCCAAGTAGAAGTCCTTTGTCTGATGGACAGACGGCTAAGTAGCCAGTCTCAGCCACAAGGAGGTCCCAAGATCCTTCATCCTGCTAGCACAGACTTTGTACCACAGATCTTTGGGCCTTCTCAGTGCAGGTATGTGAAACAGGCCTGCAGGAGACATTTTCATGGGCTCTGGGCCTCCAGGTAGACTTGTGGGAAGCATTGTTATGAGCTCTAGGTCTTTAGCAGGCCTTATACAGGACAATATTATGGGATCCAGGCCCTTAGCTGGATTCTCTAATCTTTAATGTATGGAAAGATTTCCTGCCCTGTGTTTTTGTATATAATTCTTTGGGTGAGTATTGCAAATCATCTTACAAAATATGTGTCCTGTGTTGTACTGTTCACCTTATAAATATCTCAAGCCACAACAGCAATCCTTGGCAACAAAGGCAAGGCAGAAGACATCACAATCCCTGACTTGAAACTATACTACAAAGCCTCTGTGATAAAACAGTATGGTATTGCCAAAAGCCAAACCTGAGGATCAATTGAACAGATTACAAGATGCAGAAACAAGTACAAATGATTCAGCTATCTTATCTTTGACAAAAGGGTGGAACATCATCACTACAAGAAACATAGCCCCTCAAAAAAAAAAAAAAAGAAAAAAAAAGAAACATAGCCTCTTCAATAAAGGATGCTGGAAAAAAATGGCTTTCCATAGGCTAAAATTAGACCTGTGTCAGTTAATATGCACTAAACTAAAAATTGATCAAAGATCTAAATATTAAAACAGAAACATTAAACATGGAAGAGAGTGTAGGTAGAGACATTGAAGATGTAGGGATAGGCAGAAAATTCAGGAACAAAAACCAAACTGCATGAGAAGTACTTCAAAGAATCAACAACTAGGATCTCATCTGATTAAAAAGTTTTTTCATACCAAGGAAATTACCAATAGAATAGAAAGAAAACCCACAGAATAGGGTAAAAAAATTAGCCATCTGTCCCTCAGACAAAGGACTTCTATCTAGAGCATGTAAAGAATTGAGAATAAATGACTCCCCAAATTCAAAGACCAAATCCAAAAATGCACATCAGTGATGAACACACCTCTCAGATGAAAAAATGCAAATAGCAAATAACTCTATGAAAAAAAGTTCAACATCATTGCTCACTTGGGAAAAGCAACTTAAAACAATACTAAGATTCCATCTCACCCCAGAAAGAATGGCTAACATCAAGAAAACAACCAATAACAAATGCTGTTTGGGCTGTTGGGGAAAAGGAATTATTCTCCACTGTTGGAGGGAATGCAGGCTGGTACAACCACTGTAGAAATCAGTGCAGAGATTTCTCAACAAACTAGGACTGGAGCTCCCATTCCACTCACTAGTGCCTTCTTGGGTGTTTTCCTGGAAAAATTAAAAACTGTACCATGGCAATATATGTGTACCCTTGTTTAGAGTAGCACAATTTGCCATTGCTAACTCTTAGAAACAACCCAAATGTTCATCAACTGAGAAATGGATTTTTTTTTAAAGTGTGATATTTTTGTCTAATGGAGTACTGCTCAGCTATAAAGGATAAGCTCAAGACTTTCATAGTGGATGCAACTAGAGAGTAGACTCATAAGTGAAATAAATCATACTCTCAAGTGAAAGCATCATATTGTCTCCCTAATAGAAGAAACTAAAAAAGTAAATAAGATTCAAAATGCACAATAGATATTGTAAAGAGGGAAGAAACTGCTCAAAAGGAAAAGAACAAATGGGATGGAGAAAATAAGAAAAGAAGGAAAGAAAAAGAAAATATATATATGCATATATATATACACAAGATAGCTAAGATAATTATACTACTAATTTCTATTCATTCATTTAAATGAATGGTTTGTGTTTTATTGGTTGAGCGATTTTACATGCCTATGTCTTATAATCTGAGCGACTATTTTGAAAATAAAACTATGCAATATAATAACCATTGTTAATTTCCTATTATCTTGTTTTGAAATTCTGTATCATTGTTTTTATTGTTATATTTTTCTCTTTAAAATAAAAAATAACTACCTGCATGTTCCTTCTATAAATGCATGAGGAGAAACACTCCAGACACATTCCCAATGTGGCCCGATTTGCCATAAGAGAATGAAGAAGCACATACAAAAATGGATTAATTATCTTAACAGAAACCAGCACAATTGGCAGTCTGAAAATTAAGCTGACAACAACTTCAACTGTCACGTGCTCTATTCTGTCATTTATATCCCCAATATAAATGCAAAATGTAAAAACCAGGGCAAGATTGAATGGCAGTGGATCCACTGTGATGCTGAGCACGAGCCACTTATTGAAGACATAAATTATAGTACTGTCACCATCACCCATCGTATTTGCAAATAAATGTTGTCATATAATTGTACAAGACTTGGAGATTGTTTAACAAGGTTCTCAGAAGAAAGACTCAACAGACGCTTAGATTCCCCAAACACCCAGATTCTATCTGTCCAGCTGGGTCATCTCTCTGTATATGGCTCTTTTGTTCTGCATGGCAGGCATTCTTAATCCCATCTTCTCAGCTTTTCCTGGAATTAAAGCTATAAAGAAGGCTGACTAGATAGCTCAACAGATTAAAGAGCCTGTTTAGGCAGATTCAAGGGCCAGGGGTTTGATCCCCAGCCTGCTGTACTGGCCTTACCCCCAGGGTACACTGAGATGGCAACTGAGACTGGGCATGGTGGCACATACCTATAATCTCAGAGCTTGGGAGGCTGAAAAACAGGAGGATCACTATGAGTCTCATATACATGTGAGATCCTATAAACTTCATACTAAATACATTTTTTAAAGCTACAAAGGTTTGGTGTGTTTCTTAACTGATTCCATTAAGAACGAGAGATGGGGAGAGGCATACTCTGAAAATGAGGATGGAAGGAGGGTCTTCTATACTGAAAGATGGGTTGCCAAGCAGAACGCCCAACATTGGTGCCGTACAACAGAAAACTTTTTCTTTCCCTCTTGATCATACAAGGGAAAATAAATGACACAAAACACAAAGGAGGCAAAACCTAGGGACAAGGCCTGGGAGTCCCTAGGACACCTGGGGGTGGGGTGTTTTCTAAGCCTGTAGATACTCACCCTGTCTGCCACCTAGTTGTTCTGGGGGCTTCCAAGATCACGAGTGAGAAGAGCCAAGCTGCAGACTTTGGCAGTCCCAGGCAGTGGGTTTATTCAATAACTAGCAATTGAGTCCTGGCTCATTTGGATCTTTCCAGAAGCAAATTTCAGGTAAAAATTCAAATGTGAGCAGTTTGTTTGGAAGTGAAGAAAACATCTGGAAAGGAGAGCAAAAGTTAGTTGAGAGAGGGAAGGCAGCAAGGAATGTAAGTTCCTGAGTCCTGTATGGGGACTTCTGGGGTCCAGAACAGAGTTTGTGCTTTTAGCCTTATCCCTCCACAGTGAAGAGAGCTGGGTATTCATGACCTTAGGGGTCTGAGGCTGAGCTCCGACTGATGTTCTCCAACTTCAAGTCCTCCACTCAGGAGGACAAAGCAGGTTTCAACAACATGATAAAGTCCCCAAGCAAAGAAAGAAACTAGAGGTTGAAAAGTATCAGTTGAGAAAAGCTTGGTGATATGACCAGGGCATTGATGTCTTTTATCAGCTCCTCCCAGGTACCCAGAACTGCGCTATATGCCCTGGCAATAACTATGACCAAGTTAGAAACTGTCCCTAACAGGTAGAGCTCACTAGAGGCAAACAATATCCTTGTCCCTCCTCCCTTGATCCTCAAGGCAGACAGGGCTTGTGGGCCTCACAAGCCCATGCTTTGATGCTCACCCAAGGAGCATCTTTGCTTCTGCTGAGTCCTTGACCTCTTATGTCCTTTGTCTTTATCTCCATTAATGTCACCCTCAGCTCAAAGAATTCAGGCTCTAAAACGACTCCTTCTCCTTCAACCACATTGCCTATAACAACAGTGTTGAACTATACCATTTATTGAGTACATCGTGTATACTACCCACTGAATTATCCATGCAATGTGTGGCTGTTATCTCATTGAAATCTCTGAAGCAACAATGGCTTCATACTCATGCTCCCAACCTACTCCTGCCTTAATTCACTACCAGACAGGTCCTTCCTGGAAAGGATCGTGGCCCAAATGAACTACAAGGTCCCTATAACTTTCTGGCTCCTGCACTTTGCCACCTAGTCATTCACTTACCAAGCTGAGTCCTACAGTGCTCGCTCAGGTTCCATAGCCATGACCTGCCAACACTATCTTCATGATCCCCTTCACTTAAAATCCCAGAACAGTCCAGAAGCCCTCTTCTGCTCTATCCCAGTAACTATCTCAGAAGGTTATAGGGATCTTGTAGTTGATTTGGGCCGTGATCCTTCCCAGGAAGGACCTGTCTGGTAGTGAACTAAGGGTGAGCTATGATCAGCATTCTGCCAAATTCAGATCTTCAAAGGCAGAGAACAGCAAAGACTTCTGTAGTCATCCTTGGCTGCTTTAGACAATCAAGTTAGGTCTTCTTTTCCTCTGTCCTACTTTGCAGCTACTCCATAAAATGATAGGGAATTAGAGTGAATCAAACTCTTCTCCGAAGGGCCATGGTTCTGTTTCCCCTGTATTTACTTCTGCATTGTCCCCCCTCTTGTGGTGTATATGCATGGCACACTCTAATCATGAGCTCCTGGTGATATAGGGATGGTTTTCATGGTGGGCATCGAGACACAGTGTAAGGTAGTGGGACTGTGGGGTGGGGTGCAGGATACGTTCAGCTGCCCCTTGTCTTTTGCGCCAAAAGAGCTCAGATTCACTCTTTATTGAGAAAAAAGAAACCACAAAGGAAGGCCGACCTGCTTATCTTGCATTCTGGCAGAACCACAGACCACCAACTCAGATACTTCAAAAGACCCCTGGCTCAGCTCCCTGGCCCCTCTCTGGGGTCTCCTGCAGAGAAAACATCATAATACATCTCCTCATTTTCTCGTGCACTTTTGAAGTCAAAGTGTGGTCTGGTTAATTAGATGTTAGTGAGGGGGTGTCAGGGGCTGGAATCCAAACTCAATAAATTTTATTTCTGAAAGACAAAAAAGGTCAAGTGCATATTAAATTTGAGCACTGGGGGAGCTCTGCTGGGGCATTTATGCAGCCTGACGCTTTGCCTTTAAGGCAGAGAGAGTGCCAGGCAGCTTTTGGAGCCTGGCTGGGTGTGAAGGCAGTCCTGGAAGGGTGCCCATCTTGCATTGTGAAAGAAAAGAGAGTGAAAAAAAAAAAGTCATTCAATGTTTTCAACATAAATAGCTTGTTCTCACAGTCAGAATTTGAAATTTCTGCCAATATCCAATTCCTTTCATGAGACTAGACAGGGAGCAACCTGGCTCTTCCTTTCACCTCTTGCTAAAATCCAACCTACTGGCTCAGGGCGTGCTATCAGGAAGGTACAGCCCTTGGAGGAGCCCTACTGGACTTGTGGGGCACGGGTCCTCTACATCTGCTTTTCCTTGCCTAATGCTGATTGGCAGCCCCAGGATGGGACGCTCTTTGCCCTATCACTGACCTGTCACTGACCTGCCCTATCAGTGCCCTTGCACTGAAGAGTATGCACACACCAATCAGCTGATGGCTTCATGGCTGTGGGAAAACCAAGTCTCATTAGATATCTACATGGTAAAACAAAATATTGGACTGGGGACATAGCTCAGAGGACTAAGTACCTGTCTGGCATACACAAAGACCTGGGTTCAATTCCCAGTACAACATGCCAAGCCAGTTGAAGAACCCTAGGTGTGCTGCACGGGCCACCAAAAAGTGGGCATGATGGCACATGTCTATAATCTCAGCACTGGGGAAGCTGAGACAGGAGGATCACTATGATGCTGAGCTGCATAGAAAGACCTTGAACCAAATAAATAAATAATTTTTTTTTTAAAAAAAGAGCTTATCACCAGTAATGAGGCCTTGTACAGGGCAGGGGCCCAGAACAAAGGTCAAATACTGACCCTTTTACTTCCACCTTGTATCTTCTGGATATTTTACTTGGAACTAGCTTACCTCAGGTAAGGGGGAGCCCTACCTACCATTCCCAGGATTCCAGTCAGCATTCAGCCAACCACCTCAAGTGACACAGGTGACAGCAGTTTCCAACTGAGGTACAAGTTCATAGCAAAGCACACAGAGATTAAGGCTAAGTCCTTAAGGGTGCCTTTGCAACATTCATCTTATTTTTGCCTCATTCTGTTTGTTTTCCCCTTTCCCTTTAGAGTGTTTTGATTGGGAAGTGAAGGTGTTAGTCACCCATGAGGTGTCCACATTAAAGAAATGACTGATTTGGCAGTTTAATTACATTTGGAGGCCACTAAATAGGACTGTTTTCCTTTATTCAGACAAGCTGGATGTTCTTAACCATGATTTGGGGGTGTAATAATCCAAGTACTGCTTTATCTTGAAAACTTACCAAACCACCACAGCAGTCTGTCCAAGCAAACAAAACATCATGTTGAGACACTGCTGTTTGGATGTCCCTAAAAACCTCTATTTAGGATTTCTTGTTTGGCAGAACCCACCATTCCCTGCTGCAGTGCTGGGTGGGTGCTGACACAGTCTCTAATTGCAGTCCCCACTTCTATTTCTGCAGCATGAAGTCATCCAGCTACAATTGGCCCTCACCCAGTACTGTACCTGGGTCTCCCTCATAGACCCACTGTATTAAGCAAGGTCTTTTTAACTCTAGGGAGAGACAAACTGTTATGGTGGAAGAAATTCTGAGAAACTTACAAGCCTAGATTCAAAGCCCACATTTACCACCATTTTTAAATATCAAAGAGCTAGTGTGGGAAACCTCTAGGAGCCATTTCTAGTTTGCCTGCCTGAGTCTAAATTGGGAACTGGAGGAAGCCGTTCCCAGTGATCAAACTGGTAGCTCCCATCTGCCTAGGCTTTGCTTCCTAAAAATAATTTACCAGAAGTCTCAAAGATGCAGTTGAGAAGGCGGCAGCATAATCAGTTACCAAGGAGACTCCTCCTTTGCCAAGTGAAGAAAGCCATCCCCATGGAGAAGCAGAGACCAGCAGCTTCCTAGATCCTGGAAACTTGGGTAGCAAGGGAGATGGCTCAAGTTCAAAGATCCCTTCCCATGCAAATGAAGCCACAATGAGCTATCACTCCACACACACACAGCAATCAATGGATATTACCAAAATATAAAAGATTTAAGTGCTGGAAAGGATGTAAGGAAAAGGGAGCCCTTGTACACTGTTAGTGGAAATGTACACTCAGCCTTTATGGAAAACAGTATAGAAATTCCTCAAAAACTTAAAAATTGGAGCTACCACCATACATAACCACCACCCTTCTTCTGAATATAGATCCAATCATGTAAAATCTTAAGTCAAAGAGATATTTGCCCTCTCACAGTCATTACAGTAACAATTGGTAAGATATGGAATCAAACTAAGTGTCCCCACAGCAGGCGAAGAAAATGTGCTATAGGTGTACATACAGAATAGAATGCTATTCAGCCATTAAAAAGAGGGAAGTGTCGGGGCTGGGGAGATGGCTTAATAGAACAAGCACTTGACTGGCAAGCACAAGGGCCTGAGTTCAATCCCCAGTTCTGTCAAAAAAAAAAAAAAAGAGGGAAGTGTGCCAAGCATGGTAGTGCATGCCTAAAATCCCAGCACTCAGGAGGGAGGAAGATCCCCAGGAGTTGGAAGCTAGCTTGGCCTACATAGTGAGTTTAAGACTAGCCTGAAATGCATAGAGATTCTGTCAAGAAGAAGGAGGATGAGAAGGAGATGGAGGAAGGGGAAGGGGAAGGGGAGGAGGAAGAAGAGGAGGAGGAGGAGGAAAAAGCACTATCATTTTTAACAACATAAATAAACTTATAGAATATTAAATAAGATAAACCAGGCAAGATCAAGATGAATATTATTTGATTTTACTTAATGTGGATCATAAAAAGTCAAAAATCATAGAAATAGAATGTACAGTAGTATCTCACTTTTCTCTTGCTGATAAGACAAAGATTTGTTTAGCTCACAGTCTGTAGAGGTTTCAGTCACTCCAAGGCCGGGTGGCATGGTAGAAGGGCACTGTGGAGGAGAGCAGATCATGGCACCCATGTGGCAGTAAAGGGAGCAAAGGAGGGCCGCAGCTCTTTCTGCCCCTTTTATCTTGTCCAGGCTGCTCAGGGCAGGAAAACCTTCACACTCTTAATCCCAGTGCCTTTGAGCCTAGCATTGCAGCAGGAATCAATTCCAGTGTCACACATTCTCAATCCATCCACCTCTGAAAAAGCCCCAGCTATGACTGCATAGGGCTCTGGGGGACATCTGGTCATGGCCACAACAAGTAATAATTACCAAAGGCTGAATTTGAGCAAGAGTGAATTTATTAGTCAAGGAAAACAAAAATTTCAGTTAGACAGGAAGAATAAGTCTAACAGATCTATTTTATGCGGTGGTGAGTACAGTTATTGACAATATATTGTATACTTGAAAACTATTAAGAATAGTTAAGAATAGACTTTAACAGGTCTCATCACAATACACCCGTGAAGAAACGCACACAAGTATGTTGGATAGCTTGATTTTTCCTATTCCACAATGTATACATAAATTGAAGCACCATGTTCCATTTCATACATAACCACTTTCACTTATTAATTAGAATTCAATAAATAAACAAGCCCCCTCCCTGATACAATTCCAAGATGCACTGGCAGCCCAACAAATGTTACACAGAGGCTAAATCCAAGCTGTCCTGATCCTGGACAGCCTTTTCCCACCAGCATACCCACCAGCAGAGAGATTTCTCTCAGGACAAATTCAGTATGTAGCAGAACAGAACTTACTATCTAAAGGAAGAGCCTGAGGTAGTTCTACAGCTTGCCCACAAAAGCTGTGCTTTAAGTAAGTGTGATTTCTCATTCTGGGGCTGCAGTATACTTAGCATCAGATCTCCAGGTAGAAAGCTTCCTGGGTTGCCGCTCCTGGGTCTGTATGCCCCGGCAGTGCCTGCCTGCTACCAGCCAAATATCCAACATTGCCCCCACAGTTGTTCATCTTCTCTCCCACTTCATCTATCAGACAAGGACCTTCTGGATTTGGGGTCATGTCTGTAGGACAGAAAGCATCACGTGGGATTGTGCAGCCTGGGAACTTGATCTCTCAGTTCCCTTCAGTGACAGCTGCCATTATCCACCCTACCTGGGGTCTTCTGAGGGAGACGTGTACCCAGGGGTACAGGGAGAAAGATGTGCCCCTCACTGATCTCACATTTTCTGCAGGCTTCTGATGGATTCAATTAGGCTGTGAGGACATAAACATTTGCTGAAATTAGCAACAAACTTTACTCTTCCCCTGTCTCTCTTCAAATACCATCCTTCTAAATTCTCATGTCAGGGAGAAAGAAAATCAAAGAGTAGGAGGTAAAAGATACTTCTCCTTAGTGCACCTTCAGAAACACTATGTTCCGTGGCAAAAAACAGGCTCAGAAATACAGATAGTATGTGCTCTTACTCATATGTAGAAGCTAAAGAAGTTGATCTCAGAAGAGAGTAGAATAGATTACATGAAGGTGGAGAAAGGAAAGAGGAGAAAGAAAAAGAAAGAAGTGCGTATAAAATTACTCTTGGAGAAGAAAAATGGGTTCTGGTGTTTTATGATTGTGGTTAACAACATTGCATTGAATATTTCAAGAGCTAGATGCGAAGACTGTAAATGCTGTTACTACTAAGAAATGTTAAATGTACAAGGTTCTGGATATGTTAAATATGCTGTCTTGATTATTATAAACCATAAATATATAAAAATATTGTATGTCAATTAAAAACTCAAAAATAGTAGGCACTGTTAAATCAAATTTTTGAAACAAACACAAGAAAAAAATGAACTTGAGTTCCTTCCAACATAGTGAAGTAATTAGGAACAGTCTATCTCTCTTATAAAGTAGAAACCTACAAAACATGTACAAAACAACGTTTTGATATATTGATTAATATACTTTGATCCATGAAAGAAGGAAACACAGGTGACCCAATCACTATACTTTGCTGGATATGCACACAGGGAATAGAATCCAAGAAGAACACAGTACGAGATGGTGGTTGAAGTTCTGTTAACGTAGGTGAAAGTTGCCGGTAAGAAATTAGAGAGGAAGACATGCTACAAAAGATCTCCAGAAGTCTGCATGAAGGTCTACAGAGAAATACTAACTTGTATTTTCACAGGGGAAATCACTAAGAGACTCAGCCAAGAAAAACTATGGAATAGCTGCAGACTCAACAACGTGTTGTTCATAATCTCCACTACAGGATCCAAAACTTGTAACCATGTGAAATACCAACCACTGTAGCCTGCGCCTATAGTCCCAGCTATTAGGGAAGCTGAAGCAGGAGGATAGCTTGAACCTAGGAGTTCAAGACCAGCCTGAGCAACACTGTGAGACCCGTCTCAGAAAGAAAACAATGAGCAGAGAGAGGAGAGAATGGATTAGATGGAAAGGGATGCAGGGAGGTGAGAGAGGAAGGGGGGGGAGGCAAGGAAGGGACAGAAGAAGGTAGAAAGGAGAAAGAATCAGACTAAGAACAGAGAAGATGTTGGAATGATCACAGAAGTATATTTAAAAAGTTATAAGTATGTTTGAATATTTAAAAAGATAACTATAATGACTAGATGCACAATTTTAGTAGACTTATATAAACTATATAAAGAAATCAAAGAGAACTTTGAGAACCAAAAACTAAACTGCATAAATTAAAATTGCTAGGAGGAGGGCAAAATGTTACACTTTTTTATCCATTTCCCAGCCCCAAACTGGAAGTGCTCCAAAATCCACCAACAGGCAAATAAACACATCATGACCTACTCATACCATAGGATACTGCTCAACAACAATAAGGAGTGAACTGATGGTATGCGCAGTGAACATTCATGAACCCCAAAGATAGTGTGCTGACCAGAAGCGAGGTGCAGAACAATATACGCTGTATGATTCCATTTATGAGAACTAGAACAGGAAAAGCTAATCTATGTGAAAAAGAAATAAGAACAGTGGTGTCTTCTGCAGAGGAAATGGTAGCATGTGTGTGGGTGGGAGCACAAATCAGCTTTCCATTATGGTAGAGGCATCCTTTATCTCAAAAGAGGTGTGGTTGAAAGTGTTTGTCAAGCTGTGCAGTTAAGATATGACTCTGTATGTCCACATGAACCTGAGCCCTTGTTAGGCAAATCACACTTCAATTTTAGTTATTTTTTTAAACTTTGAAACTTCACATGTTCATGTCTACCTGTGAAACTACACAGAAAATTGATTGTGTCCCCCAGCTCCACCATTCCCCTTGCTTCATCCTCCTCCCCCTGGTAAGAAACTGAATGGCCTCACATGTATCTTTCCACACTTCTTGGCCCGCTTCTAAGATTCAGTCATAAATCAGAGCCACACGTGTACAGGAAGGGGTGTGGTTCGTGTTGTTGTAGTTATTGTTGTTGCTGAATAGTTTCCTGTCCACGCTTCTGTCATCTATATATGCTCCAGGTCAGAGAACGCAGGTCAGGTCTGCACTTTTCATTGTGAAGACAAACTACAGTCTATCAAGCTATTCGCTTGTCTCCTCCCCCAACACACACATGGATGATGGGCTGTCAGATTCTTCCCAGATTTTCTCACTGTAAACAATGTTGTAAAAATATCCCTAATCATATACCCAATCTCCCCAGTGCTTATGTTTCTATAGGAGAATTTCCTGAATTTGAATAAAAAGATGAGAGTGTTAGTGAATAGACATTGCATATTATATTCCAAAAAGGTTGTTGAAATCTCACATAGTGTTCAGACTGATACATTTTAAGTTTCTGTAAACTGGCTTCTGAAATGGAAATAAACTACGAAAAGAACATTATAATCATTGTAGGCAATTTATCTGTGCTTTGAAGAGGAAAAATTCAGCAACATATCTAAACGCACAAATATCCAAATTACTCTATGAGAATCTATCCTGAGAAGCAGGAGCACATGATAGCTAGAGAACTGTGACAATCCTGGACAAGGGACCATCCACACCTGTCACTCAGCATCACTGTGACCTTGAACAAGCTACCTTATTTATATTTCTGACTGTCCTCAGAAGTTCTCTGTCTTTCTGTTTCTTCACCTGTAAAATGGGGACAAAACACCATCTCTTAAGGTGCATAAAGTAATTAGGTTAACACAATGCTTATCTCATATTAATGCTTCAACACAATTAGTTAATACCATTGTTAAAATGCAACATAAACTTAAAGGAACTAGGCTTCTGCAGCCACCAAGTCCTAACTATGCCACACAATGTGAACAGTACACGTAACTACCCAAACTTCAGGGAAAAGCTAAGTTCCTGCCAAGCCTATTGGAGATATTGAATTCTTGGAAGGCCATGCAAATCTTCCAGGATGAAGAAAGAAATCAATAGGTACTCTCGGAAAGATTTGTTTCCTTCTGGGGTGAATTATGCACATTTATCTCTCCTCATTGCCCAGTGGCTTTAAGTATTGGAAGCTTCTTTCTTCCAAAGTGCTTCTGCAGCTGTGCCCACCTTCAGGGATGAAGGCCCAGGTGATCACATTGACAGCCAAAACTACCCATTGTCGCAGTGCACAGGTGACCTGGGATTTTGGAAGAGTCAGTCATTCAAGTAGCCCACCTTGATGAAGCCCTTGTATGTGTCCAAAGGCTCAAACTTGGTGTAAGAAGGGAGTGATAAGGGGCTACTAAATTACAGGAAACAGAGTCTCTGCCCTATACAACACAGCCCAGATACCCATGTCCCCACTGGTTCATGTCCTCTATAAAGTCTGAACAGGGCAGTCAGTCTAGAGATTTCCAACTCTCAGCAGATTAAATTCACTCAATTGTAGACTTAGTCAATTTTCTTTAAAAAAGTGAAGTTAATCATTACACTTGGGGAAAAGTAAGCATAAAAATAAGCCCATTTTATCTCTTCACCATACCAAGCAAATAACTTTACTAAATGTCCCTAATAATATGCTTAGACAAAAAATGAAATGTAATCCCTTAAGGAATAGTAATATAGGTTCAGACTATCAAATAAACTTGTGACTGTTGATACAAGCATGTGCCTGATGGGATGAGAAATACAGGCAAGACCACCAGTAGTTGGGTTAGGGAAAGCCAGTGGCTATATCTAAGGTGACCAGATCCCAGTAAGTCCTCACACAGCCCCCACTCATACTGCACTGACTCTACTGGCAGATGGAACACCCCCCCCAACACACGTATGCTTGCTCCCAGAGGAGCAGCGCCCACTGCCAAGGATCCGAGAAAATCCAGCTTCTCACCAGCTCATATGGAAACCAGTGAGTTGCGGGTGGCCACTCTTGGAGGACAGGTGATAGAGCTGTGGAAGAGCCCCGTGGAAACTTGCAGGTCTATACTCTCATATGTAAAGCCCTCTGAATGAACTGGACCCGGTTCACTGGTGGAGGACATGGCGTTTCACTCCTACAACTGGATTCATGCCCATATCTAGTATCATGGTTTAGATCTAAAATGTCCCCCAGAAAAGTGTCATCTGTTCAGAGGTGGAGCCTAGCTGCAAGACATATATCACTGAGGGCAGTCCTGGAAGAATACACTCTTGTCCCCAGATCCTCCCTTCTCCCTCTGCTCCTGGTTGCCGTGCATTGATCGGCTTTCCCCTGCTATGCTATTTCTGCCTTACAGCCAGCTAACCATGGACTAAACTCACTAGAAATTGCAAACCAAATAAATGCTTCTACCTTTACACTGTGGGTAATGGATATTGTGCTTCAGCAACCAGAAAACTGACTAAAATACCTGGAATGTTCCTCACTGAGTCAACCTCCGCATAAAATGACCCTAATTGTAGAGAGAAGTCTACTTAAGATCTGCTCACTTGTGCTGAGGAGGACTAGAAGACACATCCATCACCAGTTCTTGGAGGAGTAGGTGTGTAAAAGGAGTCCCTGAGGAATTGGAAAGCTCTACGACTGCTCTCTCTGAAGGCCAGACCTTTCAGTGAGAACTGCAGCCACTCAAGTGGAAAATCTCAACGCAGTAGGAATAATTGGATCCTGGTGAGGCAGGAGCCAAGTGGTGATACTCAAGCTCTTTAAAGGCAAGATGGGCATAATCATAGTAATGAGCTGCAGGGGCACAGCAGCAAGCCCAACAGTCTGATTCATGGAGAACTACAGTGCTGGCTGAACATTCATGGTGTTCCTAGAAAGGAAACAGGAAGCCTACTGGATGCTTACATCACCCACACATTTAGAAAACATCCAGGTCAAGTGAACAAAAGCCTAACTCAAAGAATAAGAACAGAACCGCAGCCCCTCAGGCAATTCCCAGGCACCAGTCAGTTTCAGACCCAGACGACCCTGAATGAAGAGACGCTAGGATTCCCTTGAGGAAGCACCCTGGTAGGTCAGAGAAAATTTATATAGTGAATCTGTTCCCCAGCCTGCCCCAAAGGCACCTACATCCTTCTGCCAGCATATCTGTACACAAGTAGCATTCACCTTTTGGACAGACTGGCCCCAAAGCATCAGATGACACTTCTTAGAGCATTCAAATAAGATATGGTATGACTTTTTTTTAACTTGGGAAGCACTGATTTATTGTGTGACCTCTTTTGGTATTTAAAGCTACATCAGATCAATTTACATTTTAATGGACTTAGTGATGCATGTTTCAAGTGTTGGAGTAGAGAAGAGGAGACTAGATAAAAATACAATATTGACAACTCAGGATGTTTGATTGCAATAGGGAGGAAATAGAGTGAAATAGAGTTCACAGCAGCAGAAATGAAACAAAACAAACTGTATTCCCATGCATTTCACATGACGTCAAACCTGGGTCATGGCCTAGATTATCTGACTAAAGCCTTACGAAACACAAGTGAATTGCTTATTGATCACAGGCTTACTGCTTAAAGAGTCTTTTAATCATTATCCCCGTCTCCTTTCCAACCAATCCCACCAATTCCTCATCATCCACAATCCCTAGCAAAGGGATCATTACTTACCTGCTTAAACTATTATGAAGATCAGGGTAAAGGCCGGTCCCACCATTGGGGCTCACTGAGACTGAAGACTCAGACTGGGTGTGGTAGCATGTGCCTATAATCCCAGCTCTTGGGAGGCTGTGGATCACTATGGATCACTATGAGTCCAATCTATGTAGTGAGACCTATAGACCCTGTAGGCTCTGTACTAAATAAAAAATATATATATCAGGGTAAAATCTAATAATTTTAACATAGAATTCAAGACCCTGCTGATTGAACCTGATCTTCCCAGGAATCTTTGCCTCACACCCTGTCTCAGCTCCATGAAGATGCATCTGTATCTCTGAAAACCCACTTTGCCCCACCTAGTAACACATTTTCTAACTTTTCTATTGTAAAATGCTGCTCATCTTTCAAGCCCAAGTCACCTCGTCTCTAGATTGTTCTATGACATTTTTTATAACTCCATTTCTGAATTTCTCATATTATGCTACAATCAGTTGTTCTCCTATTTATTTCCTACTGATTTCTTATTCCATGTCCCTGAACAGTGCTAGATATATAGTGTGTGTATATAACATTGGTGAGATGAACTTTTGAGTTGAATGAATGACAGGAAACCAAAAATTTCTAGCTACTGAATAAAATTTAAAGATAATAAATAAGTAACACATAAATAAAAAATGAATAGATTAGATAGATGATAAATAGATAATGGTTAATAGGCAGATAAGAAATAGGTTGTCAGGTCATGAGCAGACAAATGATATATGGATAGATAGGTGGATATAGATCTATATTTAGATGATAGGTAGGAATACGCATCAGATTTCCTAGGACCATGGTTGCTAGAGACTAGAGGGATACAAGGATAAAAAAGACCAACAGTGGGTTCAAGCTTTCTTTTGGGGTTGATTTTGGAAATGTTCTGAAATTAAATTTTACAACTCTGAATTTAAAGAGGTAATTTATAGATGTAAAGTATGCATGAACTAAAAATAGCTGGATGTGGTAGTACAGGCCAGAAATCCCACCTATTGGGGAGACTGAGGCCAAAGGACTACAATTCAAAGTCATCCTAAGCAATTTAGCAAGACCCTATTCAAAATTTTAAAAACAGAATTTAAAATGGTTGGGATTAATGGAGCAATTACTAGCATGCTCAAGGCTCTGAGTTCAATCCCCAGCACCACAATAATAAATAAAAATTTTTAAAACACTGGCAACTGCATAAGAAATTTTGAATTCCCTTAAATAGAAAAAGATCTTATGTGAAATAAATGTAATAGATATTTTTCCAAATTGGAAAATATTCCCTTAAAATGTACATATTATTACTAGCAAAGAGGAGTAAAGCTGAAAGAAAATGTCCTGAAGCATCAATAATAAGTACATTTCAATCAATCGTGCTAGAGGAAAAGCTGAATATTCCCTTCCTATGTGGAAAATTGTATTAGAAATTCCTTGTTACAGGAAGAAGATAATGACAGTGTGCAGCCAAAGCTATAGAAGAAAAATATTAGAGATATATCAAAAAATAACTAAATTATCTTGCTCCAAGATTGTCAGTTCAATGAGTGATTTGTTACATCTATTCTTTTACTAAATAAAACTCACTTTTGTACCTCACTAAAGGTTGGGAAAATGAGAAGACTTGCTGAGCTGTAAGTGCCACCAAACCTTAGGAAAATGCTCTCTTCACTTCTAGCTCTTCCTTCCAGAAAGTCAGAATGCAGAGAGACTTGTAGCCCGGCCATGGTTTCCTGTACCTGTTGCCTGTTCTGCCTTTCCTATCAAGTGCCAAGCCCAGACACCTCTGAAGCCAAAAGCTGGGGTGGGCAGCTAGGCAGCTGCTCTCTAGGAAAGAAGCCTGTCTGGCCTGCTCTGCTGTTCTCACACCTGCTCTGCTGGGATCCCCTGGGTGACATCTTTTAAAAAGGTGGTCCTGCAGAGGCTTGGTCTGATCTCAAGTCTCAAGAGTGGAACAGGTCCCTCTGAGGCCCCAGGAGTAGATGATTAAGATTATCCTAAGAGGCACAGTCTTTCTTACTCGCCTTCTCATAGATGGTACCAAATATTTTACACCCACAAGTTAAAGGATCTATGAGTTACCTTTTTCTCATTGCTGAGACAAAATACCTGACACCCAAAGTAAAAGGAGGAAAGACTTATGTAGCTCACAGTTTGTTAAGGTTTCAGTCCATACTCACCTGGTTCCAAGGCAGGGTAGCATGTGGCAATAATTCGTGGCAGTGGAAAACAGAAAAAGCAACAAGGGCAAAAGAGAGAAACAAGCCTCTTTCTGACCTCTTTCATCTTATCCAGACAGCTGGCATTAAGTTGGTCCAAACTAATCAACGGACTGATCCTACAATCACCCAGCCTTAATCCCAGCACACTTAATCCCTGCCTTGCACTTTGATGCAGTCACAAACTCTATATTCATAACTGAGTCTTTCCCAGGGCTAGCCTGCTATGCCAGGAAGCTGCTTCAGTGCTTGGAGTAAAATTCCTCATTAATAATGTAATTATCTTCCATTGTGTTTTGTTTTATTTGCATTTTCCTGGGCATAGTTTTCCTGCTGGACATGCTAGAAGGGAGGCCTGACAGAGACCAAGATTTATGATTTCCTGAGTCCTCTGGCTATGAAAAAATCTTAGATTTGAAACAATTTCTGATGGAGAAAAGTATGGTCCAAGTTAAGCAGACAGGGTACACTAGGTGGGCATGAAGAGTTAGCTGGATGCAACAGGTGGGCACATCTAGAGGACAGGAAAGCTTAATTGCAAATAGGAAGGGAAGCAGTGAGCATGGGGCTCTGCACACACAGTGGAAGGCCTTGAATGCCAGCAGCCCTTCCTCCAAGACCTACAAGTGTCCAGTTTTAGCAGCATCCTTTTCCAGGCCCATAAATGTCCCAGCCAAAAAGGTTAAAAAAAAGAAGAGAAAGCAATTTCAACATTACTTTGTCCCTACTCTTCTTTTTTTTTTTAATTCTTGTTTCATTGAAGTACAAATATCAATGAGATAGTTTTAATATACCTTGACAAGATGGATTTGATAAATTAATACATTGCAAACTGTTTTCATAATGTTTTGGTATCACAGAAGGTGCATACATAATATTACACTTACAGATATTATTACACCGTATGTCTCTTATCAGTAAATAAAGAGAGTGTAGCTCTTTTTTTTTTATTTTTTATTTTTTTTTCCATTTATTTTTATTTTATTGAAATACAAATGTCAATCAGACAGTTTCAAAACACCATAACCATACAGAGTCGATGAAATAATACATTGCAAACTGTTTTCATAATGTTTTGGTATTGTACAAGGTGCATACATGATATTATATTTACAGGTATTTATGTAGCTGAATTATATCACAGATTCA
>PVKA01026259.1:0-31925 GCA_004027165.1 Ctenomys sociabilis
CCTCTATGAGGAGGTTTTTTTTTTTTGGGTACTGGGGATTGAACTTAGGACCTTGTGCTTTCTAGACAAGTGCTTATATTCCTGGGAATGTAAACTCGTACAAACACTGGAAATCAGCGTAAGTGTTCCTTAGAACACTCAAGCAGAGCTGCAGTTTGCTCCAGGTTTGCCACTTCCGGTATACTCTCAAAACAGTTAACACTGGCACACTGCCTTTGTATGCATACTGATGGTTATAGTGGCACAGGCCCCAGCAGCCTAGATGCCCATCAACAGATGAACAGATAAGGAAAACAAGAGCTAAACAGGGTCACTCACGGGGTAGTGGCCGGAGCTGAGGGCCAGGCTGAAGGGAAGTGACGCCAGCCAGTCTCAGAAGTTCAATACTCCATTTTCTCTTACAGGAGGAATTTAAAAATAGATGTGGAGAAAGAAAGAAGGAGAAGGGGAGAAAAAAAGGAAGAAAAAGAGGAAGAAAGAGAGAAAGAGGGACAAGGGTGAGGTAACAGGAATTTAGACAGTGAAGGGATGGAGGAGGAGGAAGAAAGGGCAAAGGCCCCAGTGAGGATCACAGTGTGCTGTGTAGCAGGGTACCACACAGATCTCATTATTCTGCATCACTGATGCACACCAATAAAAATAAAATGGAGTAGCACAAGGGGTTAACCAGGATCTGGGAAACTCACTTCTGTTGTTGGTGAGGGATGTAAACTATGCCATCTCTTTAGAGAACAATTAGAGATAATTGGGAAAGTTGAAAATCTGTGTATATTCCACTTACCAATTCTGGGCCTAGGTAGAACCCTAGAGAAACTGTTGTACCATGCACAAGAGACAGGTACCAGGAGATTAATTCTAACATTACCTGCAGTGCAAAATAAATGAAAACAGTCCAGATATCACTGGGAATACATTATAGTACATTCACATAATGGAAAATTCCACACTAGTCAACTTAATAAGCCAGATATACTTTGACAAATTTCATAAGGTGCAAGAGGCAAGTTATAAGAAACAAACAGCTGGACATGGTGGCACATACCTGTGACCCCAGCCCTCTGGGGAGATTGAGGCAGGAGGATCACAAGTTCTAGCCCAACCAGTGCAACCCAGGGACTTAGCAAGACCCAATCTCAAAATGTAAAAAATTTAAAACTCCCTGAATTTAATCCCAGTACTACAAAAAGAAGTGTGTGTGTGTGTGTGTGTGTGTGTGTGTGTGTGTGGTGTGAGACCTTTTGAATCCATACTTTTAACTACACAGAACATTGCTACATTATGCATACGGCATGTATATGTTGTTTACAAATAACTACAGGTGCAGTGAAGGTACTGTGGTTCAACTGCTCTCTGGCCAGTGGTTACTTGTGGAAGGGAGAAAAAGCAGCTGGCCTGGGGAGAATCACCACTATGTCTGTGTCTGTAGCACTGAGTCACTTTTTTCTCCCAAAGAAAGTAAAAAGATAATTGGGAAAGTTGAAAATCTGTGTATATTCCACTTACCAATTCTGTGCCTAGGTTGAACCCTAGAGAAACTGTTGTACCATGCACAAGAGACAGGTACCAGGAGATAGATTAGGAAAATGTTGACTTGTGCCATCTCACTGGTAATGTTAAGATTCACAGAACAAGAGCTGGTGGTACAGCTCACTGGGAGAGTGCTTACTTAGCAGGCATGGGCCCTGGGCTCGACCCTCAGCGCCGAAACACAAAATTCATGCAGTTGTAAATCAAAAAAGGTCAATTTTACTATTGCAATATGAATAAAATTTATAACATTTTTAAAAATTCCGTTTAGTAGATGCATAAATAGCTCTGTCTGTGTGTGTTTGTGTCTGTCTCTCCAGTGCTAAGCATTAAACCCTCGACCTTGTGAATGTTGGACAAGAGCTCACTCATTCAGCAACCTCCCTTAGCTCCTCTCAAATTCTGTACACATTTGGATTTCTCCATAATTAATATTGTTAACATAAGTCAGGTAGAGAGATGACACCTCATTGCTCTCAGATAACTGGATAGATTAGTGACTGGTGAGCAACCCGAGAGACTACGTAGCGCCCCCTGAGAGAGGAAATGCTATGGGACCTGGAAGGTGAAGCTCAGGTCCACTGAGTTTTAAAATAAATACCTGCTAAGTGTCTAAGAAACTATCCTTTCCAAACTCTTGGGAAGTCTTTGACCTGAAAGGATAGTGGATCTAGAATTTTGAAAAAGAAGCCAGTAAAACTTCAGAAGTTTGGAATTATGAGCCATTTCCTATCATGAAGAAACCAAATGGGCAAGTCTTATTTTGTACTCCAAAATACCAGTGGTACAAATATGAGATGAAGGATTTAATTTATTACTATTATTTTTAAATATTTTATTTATTCATTTATTTGGTACAGGGTCTCACTATACAGTGTGGACTCATAATAATCCTCCTGTCTCACCCTGCCCTGCACTGGGATCACAGATATGCGCCACCACGACCAGTTTTGGTGGCTGGAACAGTGTGCCTACGGTTCCAGAGCAAGCACGCCATGCAGTGCCAGGGATCGAACCCCAGTCCTTGTGCTTGCCAAGTGGGCACTTAGGTCACCGAGCTACCTCACCAGTCCAGATGAAGGATCTAGGTTTGAAAGAAACACAGTGATTTGGGTTGACAGTTCAACATGAATAATGTTCTATGTGTATATGCACATATACATATTTTTTGTGTGAACACATAAGGATGTGTATATATATATATAATAGATCTACATCTATGGACATAATTCTTTGCCTACACCATTTGAAGTAAAGTAAGATATCTAAAATCATATGCAGACCATGATAATGTTGTCTAATTTCCCACCAGACAAAACAGACATGGAGTATTTTTGTGTTTCCTGAAAGTCACACTCTAAAGTAGACACAGACATGTGGTGAGTAGAAAGGACTAGAAACTGCAGTGAATGGACAAATGGCTGAAGAAGCCAAGGACACCTAGCCTGGACAGGGTAGACTCAGGCTTATCATGATGCGGTTAGGTGGGAAGAGTTAGAGCCACGGGTGCTATGTGACTGTCGGCACAAGACAAACGGGGCGGGGGTGCCGGGAGAAAGGCTTAGACTTGCTTTCTAGGAGAAATTTCCAAGCACACGAGCTATCTGAGAATATGACCAGGTACCTTGTATTATGCTGCCACGGGGGTACACAGGCATGATTGGGATGGCCACACTCAGGCTGCCCTCAAGCCGACATGGCAAGATCATGTGGACAGTCTGGGAGACCCTTCTGAACTCTACCACACTTGAAGTATGTAGCCGACATACTCCTGATTCTGCCTCAGCACATATGAGTAGGCAAAGAGGCACAGGAAACAGAAGCACTTTCCTGTCCTTTACACAAGGCACACTAGGTCTGCCATTTTATAATTTAGGAGGATTTTGGTTTAGAATTAGTGAGATTTAATATTTGGCAAAAGAGGAAGAAAGAACCCTGAATTCCTTAGATGGATTCCCACAACTATAGAGAAAGCCAAACCCATTGTTGTGACATCAGAAGCTCAGGCCTTCTGAGGCAAATCATGTCTCACACACCCAAGTCAATGGCTGCCATGTTGTCAAGATCACTTTGTAGTCATAATTCACTGAAGTATTAATACTTAAGTATTGTACAGATTTTTTTTTTTTTTTTTTTGAGACAGGGTCTCACTATGAAGTTCAGGCTGGCCTTAAGCTCACTTTGTAGCTCTTCAGGCTGATCTCGAACTCACAACAATCCTCCTGCCTCAGCCTCCTGCCTGTTGGGATTACAGGCCTGCACCACCACGCCTGGCTTATTGTACAGATTTTGGAAGAAATCTGCTACTAAATTAGGCAGGGCCCTTGTCATCCCGTGGAGGTGGGGACCAAGCCTGGTTAGATTCAGTATTTATGAGCCCATCTGTCCGTCTTGGTCATATCCACAGGGCAGTAGCTCTGAGAGACAGACTAGCGAGAACCCCCATGTTCCAGGTGCCCATTTAGCAATTTACATTATTAAATATAGAACTCAGTGAACTTGAATTCATGAGTTGCCAAAGTGACCGGAAGTCTTCCTTACATTAATCTATATGGAAAATCAGATCACATTTAGAAACGGCTTTATTGATTTATTACCCAAAGTAACTATTAGAGAGATTCAGGGCCTGCTCTCCCATTAATGTGGTAGAAGAAAGCAAATTGTTCAAATGGGAATTAGACTCAACCATGGTTATTATCACCACATAAAACCCAGACAGCTGTCTCTCAAAGATCCACTCACTTTGACTGGTGCCTAAGTTAATGCAAGATGAGTGGGGAAGAGCCAGCGAGGGGTCTGAGGCTGTCAGAAACTGAGTCTGCCCTAAGCAGAAAGGACATTTGATGGGAGGATATTAGGGCCCCACAGAGTTGTCTGGAGGCCTAAGTACAGGAAGGAAGCAGCCAGCTTCCTGGCTAGAGGGCCCAAACCTGAGTGACCAAGTCTATCATAAAGCAGAAGCAGGCAGCTTCCTCGGTCCCCACCACCCCACGTCTCTGCTGCCTCCAGCTGTTGCTATGGCAGCTGGTACTGAATCCCACTGCTACATTTTTGCATCTTAATCTCAGACGAACCTCAACATGCCCTGTCTATCAGTGGGGGCAGAGCTGAACTTCCCAGTGGCTTCCACAGTGGTTGTGCCACTCTACACTCCCGCAGGCGCCATGGGAAGGGGCTGTCATTTCCACATAACCATGGGCGTGCGTTGTTGTCTTTTTCTGATCATAACCATCCCAGTGGGCATGAGGTGCTAGCTCTTGTGGTTTTAACTAGCATTTGGCGGTGGACCTTGGGCCCGTAGCTCAGGTCACTTGACCAAATCAGTAGTATTTCTTGCCTTATCTTTGAAACCTTTGGGTTCAACTGACATTAAGGGAAAGGAAGGAAGATACTAATCAGCCTCTGCAATGGTGATTCTAAATAAATCCGCGAAACACAAGGGTAGGGTTTCTTTTATTACTGTGTCTGTTCACTTAATCTCTCCAACTCCTTCCCACTAAAGCCCATGAGGAAAGGCAGTGAGGGTGGGACTAGAGAAAAGATGGAGCCTATTTTTAGGCTTGTTTTTCAATCATGAAGTATCATGTTCACTGCCACGGCTGCTGGATTAATTAGACTGCTGGCGGCTGCCAGTCAGGGAGGGTTGCCAGCTTCCAAGGGTGATTCCACCAGTGACTGGCCTGATTCTGCACAGAGACAGCAGCATTCTTCCGCTCCCTGGCCCTCACTGTCCGTGGCATCTCCACTGGTCTCTGGTGGCTTCAGTTGGAGAGGGTGGAGCTCTTAACCAGCATGCCAAGGCCCGAGCTTGCTCCTTTACCCCATGGCACAAAGGCAGAACCTTGTACTGGGGCTGGGGTCTCTCCACTTCCTCCTCCTGTTCTCCCAGCCCTCTGAGATCTTAGACAGAAAGCGTTATAGCTATAAAAGATAAGAACATTACATATTTTAGAATATGTATTTTTCTGTAGTCTATATAAATATTTTATCATCATAGGCAGGGAGAATTTATATACATGTAATCCAGTACTAACAATATATGCCGAATATTTTTATGAAAGTGACAGCACAAAACATTAGAGCGTGTGAGGGCTTCGCCTCACGCACCTTCCACTGATCCTATTCTACTCTGTCCCTGTCTCCAAACCTCAGAACGTGCCAGAAGCACTTGTGCTGCTGGGCCTCTCTCTTTTGCTCCCATGACCCCTTCTCACAAGGAATCAGAGATGTGATGCCCAGGCCTTGATGGGCACTTAAGGGGCGCCCGACTTCAGAAATGACTGTATATGCAACTGGTTAGGAGCCATGGATTATGCCAGCAGTCAGCACAGTCTCCCTAGGCCAGAGGGAGGTGATGGCACCCGGGGAGCAGGGTCCTATTTGGAAAGAGCAGAATCTCAGAGCAGAAAAACACAGGGTTTCCCTTCCCAGATTGGCTTTTCTACTGGGGATGTCTTAAGTCCCAGATTTCCAGGTGAAACTATCACATGTCTGGCCTGTTAAAATTATGAAATTAGATGCCATTGCAATGGTTTTTAGTCTCATGATGCTTTCTGCCTTCTAGAACAAATCCTGAGTGAGGACAGACTCGGTGTGAGACTGGCTGCCAGCGGAGCTTGGCAGTAACGTCCTGAACCTGAGGCCTGTTCAGAGCAGACCTGACCGAGAGCCTTGCTATGGGGGCAGCCACGGCTTAGGGAACCTTGGGAGCACAGGAGAGGAGAGGCAGGCCAGGCCTTTCCCCTGTTGACTCTTTGACCAGACACTTCTTTGTCATCTGGAGCTTTCTGGCACATGAGCGATGTTGGCCAGCATGCTTGACCCCCCCAGTCGTTGCCAGCAGCAACCCCTGAACCCGTCCCAGTGTGGACGATCCAAACATTTCAGACACTGCAAAATGTCTCTGGGGGTAGGGGCCAAGCTCATGCTCTACTGAGAACCACTGCTCTCGGTGACCAGCAGTGCCCAAGAACCTCCTGGTACAAGATAATTTCAGTGCTGAGGCAGAAGCAGGATGAGCTGGATGCCTGACTGTGTCACTGATACTTTAGCTTTAGAAATCAAACATTTTGAAGTCTGTCTTTCGATGCTTTTTTTTTTTTTTGACTGAGGCGCCTAGGGTCATGTGATGCAGATATAGTATCATTCCTTGTTCACATGTTTTCAGATTCTAGAAGGCATTTAGGGGTCTTGGCATGATGGGCCACGGAGAGGTCTGTGCCCATCCCATGCATGGACCAAGGATTTGGCTCAAACTCTCTGCCTTTCTAGAAGAAAGGCTCTTGACACCTGGTAGTGAGTTTGAGTGACAGGCTTTTCCTTAAGAGTTGTAGGCTGTGTGACAGTGTACATCACCAAAGTGACAGCCACAGTGGAGACTAATTTAATTCCATTTTCCTTTGCAGGTCCTGATAAATCATGGCAGTAGGGAAAAATAAATTTTTCTTTCACAGACAAAAATGATTCAAATAGTGATGTGTTCTCAGGAAAGGAGGTTCAAAGCAGGTCTGTTAGTGGGCTTCAGAGCCCTGGAATAGCGCAGTGTGAGTTGGCGTTCTGTCACTCAGCAAATGCCTGTGATGATGATCATTTTAAATGAGAAAAGATTCATTCATTTTGGCTTACGGTTTTGGAGGCTTCAGGCCATGATGGGCTGGGCCCGTGGTTTTGAGGCCTCCGGTAGAGGTGCTGGGTCAGAGTGGAGGAGAGAGGAGCACTGTGGCCAGGAGCAAAGTGGACGAGGAAGGGGCTCAGGCCGCAAGCCCCTGTAAAAGCTCATCCCTAGTGACCCAAGGATCTCCCACCAGACCCTGCCTTATAGCAGTCCTACCATCTTGGAGGAAAGCTGCTGTCTTTGTCATTTTTCTCACCGCTGAGTCAAAATAGCCAACACCCAGAATTACAGGCCAAAAGGTCTATTTGGCCCACAGATCATAGGGTTCAGGCCACAGTCAGCTGGTTCCAAGGCAGGGTAGCACTACAGAAGGCGCTGCAGAGGAGAAACAGCTCATGGTGGGCAGAAGGCAGCAAAAGCGAGCGAACAGGCAAGGCACCTGAACAGCATCTTTCTGGCCCTTTTATATTGTATCTAGGCTCCTGGGATTAGGGTGGCACCAGAGGAGTGGTTAGTAATCACACACCCTTAATCCCAGCATCACTTGCTTTATTTCCTTTTTTTTTTTTTTTTTTTTTTGGCGGAACTGGGGATTGAACTCAAACCCTTGCGCTTACCAGGAAAGCGATTATTCCACTGAGCCATTTCCCCGGCCCCTTACCTGCCTTATTTCCTGTCACTGCTTTAAAAGCACATGACTGCAGGAAGCTCTGAGGGGACATCTGGATGCAAACCATTCAGCTGCCCTAGGGACTCAACCTTAACACATGGTGTTGTTTAACATTCCAGCTATAGCAAATGTATCATGGGACTTATTGCAGATGCCTCAGTGCTTGGCCTAGTCCGTGGCTTACACCAGAAAGTTCTCTTTCCCAGGCTAAGTTAGAAGAGTAACACAAAGTGGTAGCAGCCATTTTGGCTAAAGTGACTGTATTTTTTTAGGGCCTCTCTTTGGCAAATTATTGGTCAAATAATTGTTCATAAGGCTGCCTATCATTCACAAGTTGGCACTAAAATGAATAATCTAAGGGCCATCCAGATAGCTCAGGGATTAAAACACCTGCTTAGGCAGATGCAAGGAGTAGGTTCAATCCCCAGCCTGCCCTGCCACCCTGCCTCAGGGGCAAACTGAGATGAGGATGAGATTGGGTGTGGTGGAGCACCTGTAATCCCAGTGCTTGGGAGACTGAAAACAGGAGAATCACTACCTGTCTGATCTGTGTAGTGAGACCTGTAGATCCTGTACTAGATACATTTTTAAAAATAAATAAAATACAATGAATCCAGAATCAGGAGTCCTGACCAACAGTGAATGGGTCCCAATGTGAATGGAAAACTGCCAGGGGTTTGCATTCTCCTTCCAGAAAATGATTGTTACTGAGGAATGCAGTTCTGCTGGCAGGATTTGTAAATGCTAGAGGGAAGGAATTATGCAGAGTGCCACGCAAGAGGGGCCTGACGGGTTGACAACCCTCTGCACAAGGGGACAGTGAAGAACAGACTCCAGCACTGTCAAGTGCTATCTGCACTTTGTCTAAGCTGAAGAGCGCCTCGCTTGCTGTCCGGAGTCGCCAGCCTTGTTTGGATCCATTAAAAACACGAGAGAACACTTGTGCTGGGGTGTGGGCGCCCAGGAGGGCCCTGGGGAGGTCTGGTCCATCCATTTCCTGCGAGCCGGCCCGCGGGGTTTTCCCGCTCCACGTCATCTGACCTCAGTCTGACTCCAGCATCAGCGCCTGATGGCATCAGTCCTGGTCAGAGCCCTGCCGGGGCGCAGCTTGCGCTCTGAGAAGTGGGAGGGCGTGGGAGACGGGCAGTTGCTGCGGAGATGACCTCACGGAGCGAGAGAAGCCCTGCGTCCCGGTAGCAAGACGACCTCTATGAATGTCCAGATGGCTTTGCCTCCCTCCTCGCGGCCCGCCTGAGGCTAACAGCCTCCACCTGACAATCAGTTTTGGAGGAGCTTTGATTTCCCCATTTACTGTAATCCTGCTCAGCCCAGTGTCTTGGGTGGGGTCTGGTTTTCTACTGAAGCTACGCACCTGTCTTTTCAAAAGCTGGGCCTGGATACCATCAGAAATGAGGGAAATCAGGCTGGGGATGCAGCTCATCGGCATAGCGCCTGCCTGGAAGTGCAGGGTCCAGAGTTCTGTTCCTAGTATCAGTACTCCGTATCCAAGAGGGAGTTAGCGCCACTAAATAGAGCCCCACTCCATTAGCTTGATTCCTTTTCTTGGTTATGTCAGGCTGGAATTCAAAATAATTTCTCAATGTTCTTGTACACTGTGGAGCTGCGTGTCTGCATCATCTGCGGGGAGCTCACCTACTCCAGATGATAACATCTCAGACTTAGCTGGAGATGCCAGAACAAGAAAAGACCAAAACGGCAGCCCCGGGGAACACAGAAAACTGGATGCAGTGCTGGGGGAAACAACGTCATGCGGATAAATTTTAAGGAATGGTCCTATGTTCCTTCAATAGCGAAAGAGATAGTTGTAGAATTCTCTGGGCCAGCGCTAAGCCATGAGGTTTACCTCTGAAAGAAAAACCAAACTTAATTATTCTTTGGTTTACAGAAGACCTTGGGACCTGTTTTTTTGGAGAGTTTGTCCTCTGCAAATGGCTCCTGTGGAGTGGCTCTGTCAGTGGCTTAGCTCCCAAGCACTGACACAACAAATGGCAGTAAACAAGGTGGCTTAAACCACCCTAATTTATCCTCTTACTGTTCTGGGGACCAGAAGTTAAAAAAAAAAAAACCAAAAACACCCAGGTGTTGTACCCTTTGGGGCCTCTGTTCTGCAGTCTCCCTGCTCCTGACGTCTCTAGCGTTCCTTAGTGCTCTTTGGCTGATAACAGTATCCTCCGGTTTCTGCTGGTATCTTCACATGGATTCCCCTCTGCCTGTCTCTGAACCCTAAGTCTTCCTCTCCTTTCTCTAACAAAGATGCCAGTCACTGGAATTAGGGCACACCCCAAGTCCAGGATGATTTTATCTCAAGATCCCTGAAGTTTATTACACCTGCAAAGACCCTGGTTTCAAGTGAGATCACATGCCCAGGTGCTGGGGTTAAGATGCAGACATGGCCTCTGGAGGGACACAGTGCCAAGCACTACAGCCATTGAGGACTTATGTTTTGCTTCTCTTATCTCCCTCTCACTATGCTCTGTTGCTTGTGTTCATTTTCTGAAGGCTGCTCCCAAGGGCTGTTCAGCCGAGGCCTCCCTCTAACACCACCCTTTCGGCTTAGCCATCTGTCACTAGTCAGCTTCCCCACCCAAGACACACTGTCCAGCATCCCCAACTTAAAGGAGGAAGGGTGTGGATTGGCTTATGGTTTCAGAGGATTCAGTCCATGGTCATCTGGCTATGAAGAAGAAACACCATAATGGAAGGGTTAGCAAGGCAAAAAGTCTTAGTCATATTGCCCAGGAAGCAGAGCAACAGAATAGTACCAGGGGGAACCGGCTAGGGACCATGTATATTACCCAAGGTCATCCGTCCTCCATGTCCCACCCAGGCCCACCCAGAAGTATGCTCTGCTAAGCTCCTAGGCACCAGATCTGTAGCCTTCTTTTTTTTTTTTTTTTTTTTTGGAATTATAGGGAAAGGTCTACAGGGTATTCAGGGTCTCACTACTAAACGGGACTCATAGTAATCCACCTGTTTACAGCCTCCCAAGAGCTGCATGTGCCACCACGCTCAATCTCAATTGCCACCTCAGAGCACCCCCGGGGGTGGGGCTAGCACTGCAGATCCGGGGATTGAACCCCGAGCCCCTGTGTCTGCTTGCAGGTGCTTTAATCTCCAGAGCTATTTGGCTGGCCCCAAGACTGCAGCTTTCTGCCTTTATGAATTTTGAGAATGAATATGCACAGGAAATGACTGACTATGTGGTAGAGACCAGAGAGGTAAAGAAGGGGTGGGCCTGGAAGGAAGGGGTGCTGCTGCCTGAGAGGTCCTCTCCCATCTCTAGCTATTTTTCTGGAAAATGTAGAGCATGGTAAGGCCGTGAACAGACTCTAATCATCATCTTTCTTTCTTTCTACTTAGCAAACTGCCAAGTTGGGCTAGAGCTGTGGTCCCAAAAATATTTTACGTGACAGAGAAGGCTTGGAACTATTATCCCTACACAATTACAGGTAAGTGCTTAGCAGAACTGTGTAGAGTGGATGCAAGGTCAGGACAGAAGCGGGATTTCCCTGAGTGAGGGCCATGGGAGCCAGGGAAAAAGAGGGTAAAGCTCTTTTTAGTGACAGATCTAGAGGGTTTATTTTCCTTATGATTGGTCCATAAGCAAGTTTTTTACTTTGACCTGTGTGCTTTATAGCTCCTTCCCCCAAAATAATGACTGTATTTTATATGTGTGTGTATATGTTTTGTTGGTTTTTTTTTTTTTTTTTTTTTTTTTTTTTTTTTTTTTTTTTTTTTTTTTTTTTTTTTTTTTTTTGTACCAGGTATCAAACTCAGGACCTTGTGTTTACCAGGCAGGTGCCTATGCCACTGAGTTATATCCTTGGCCCTAGTTGAAATTTTTGTAAAAGTTTCTTTTAAGCTGGGTGTAGTGGCACAGGGCTGTAATCACAGCTATCATGGGGGCTGCAAGTTTGAGCCCAAAATGGGCAGCTTAGTGAGTTCCTGTCTGATGTACAAACAATTTTGGTTTTTTTGCCTCCTGCTTGCTGTGGTTTACAGGCGCGCATCACGGCGCCCGGTTGCAGTCGGGGCCAGCGCACCCGCTGGCGGGGCCGGCACGGCATGGGGAACCAGGGATCGATCCCTGGTCCCTGTGTTTACCTATGCAAGCACTTAGTCCGCTGAGCTATACCACCGGTCCCAAACAATTTTTAAAGAGCTTGGGGGTACAGCTCAAGTCTTTCTGAGCCTCTCTGCCCCCAGGGACTTCCTTTGCTCCTGGATAATAAAACAGTATTTAAGTTCATTTTCCCATTAACGCTATGATGGTCAGCTCTCGGCTCGGGGTGCCGTAGGAGCAACTGTGACCGCTTGAGGCGTGCAGGCCTCTTCCTCCCCGCCCTAGCCGCCCGGCTGGTCTCAGATCAGCATTGCAGCAAGCTCTTAATATGGGTCATAAAAACTGCTTTTCCACTTAAAAGATTTTCTCTGTGGTTAGTGAATGCGCTACCAGAGCTGTTAGTCTTTAATTCTGCTTTTGTAATGCTGACTCTTGGGGTTTTAATTAGCCACAAACCTATAGGCTAATTGAATCTTGTCCTGTTGTCCTTATCTGCCCAGCCACCAAAGTGTTGTGTGGAAGAGTTTCAAAATAAACATGAAGACATTCGGTATTTATGAAAACCCAATTTTGGGAGGGTTTCCTTACCATAGTTTTAATAATAATTATAACTCGCCAGTCATTGTTAGTTCTATGGTTTTGTCGTGCGTATGTGTGGTCTAAGCATCGTTTTCTCTCTTTTTTTCTTTTGCTTCTTCTCGGAATGTACACCTGGAATCAGAATACACAGTAAGTTTCATTTAATCTTTTAAAAAATATTCTATGATCAGCGGGGTAATTGAAACATTCCTTGTACTCATCAATGTAATTTTTTAAGAGGAGCAATAATTCAGAATCAAATATTTAAATGTAAGCTATTTCATAATTGTATACAACGCAATAACTTGAATGTTCTCATTTGTTCAAAACATGTTAAAGTTCTTTGTTTTAGTATATTTAAAGTTCTTTGATAGTCACTGTCATAACTGAGTTTTGATTGTCATTTTTAAATAGTTTGACTGCTTTATGGATGATAGATAGTTCACTGTAATGGAAGGACAGTTTCTTGCAGCACAATATTAAAGATACTTTATGGACATGGTCTCACAGACTTGTAATCCCGGCACTCTGGGGGCAGAGACAGGAGGATCGCTTGAGTTTGAGGTCAGCCTGAACCACATAGCAAAATTGTATCTCCAAAAAGACCAGGATAAATGAGTAAAAAAATTAAAGAGACTGTAGCAGTTATTGGCAGAATGTGGGTTTTATAAGCTAGACTATAAAGCCACAAAGGCCTATGTGCAAACAATTATATTGAGAGCTCAGAATTCTGGAGTGGACAGTCTGTGGCTTGATGAAATAATTTAATGACTTTTTGTCCTATGAGTCTCTGAAGCAGAGAGAGAGAGAGAGAGAGATAAAGACAGAGAAACAGTCAGAGGAGAGAGGGAGTTAAGACAGAAACAGAGAGAGTAAGAGACAGAGAGAGGAGAGAGAGACAGAGAGAAACAGATAAAGACAGAGACAGAGAGATTCTATAATATCACTGTGTTGTGCTTTCCCCCCGGCGGCTCACAGGCCAAGCTACCATAACAAGAAAATGGTTAACTGATCTGTGATATTTGAATTTTTTTTTTTATTTCAATTGGAACAGCCGAAGGAAAGAGGGTGATGATGAGAGAAAGGTAGGAAAATGGTTTATCACATCTTGGTGTGAGCCAAGGACCCAGCACATAGTAGGTGCTTAGTGAAAAATTCTGGAATGACAGAATTCATGCAAGGGTCTAGATAGGAAGATGGAGGGATGGATGGATAGACAGACAGACAGAACAGACAGACAGACAAGGGCCAGTGAGATAGCTTAGCAGACTAAGCTCCTGCTTTGGCAAGCCCAGGGACCAGGGTTTGATCCCCAGTCCCTCATGCCAAACCACCTGCGCCCAGGTGTGCTGAGCTGGAGACGAGTCTGGGTGTGGTGGCGCTCGCCTATAATCCCAGCACTGGGGAGGCTTAGACAGGACGATCACTATGAATCCAAGCTGGGTAGCGAGACTCTACCAAATGCATAAAAAAAAAGATAGATAGATGGATAAATGATAGATAGATAGATAGATAGATAGATAGATAGATAGATAGATAGATGATAGATAGAGAGAGAGAGAGTTAATATGGTTTTGGCTTCAGATAGACCTGTAGGTACTCTGGTTCTGACTCTTCCTGACTGGAATTCTCCAGCAAGTGCCCCATTAGTTTTTAATTCATGCCGGTCCATGATTACATCCTTAACCTGTTTTCTGAAGAATTAAAAAGAAATAGTATTCAAAATTTTCCTAAATCTATTCTGAAGGACTATGGATAATTATATCCCACCATTTCTGGGTATTAAAATATTTTTTCTTTTATGAAATAATAAGGAAATATATAGCATTTTTTCCCAGTGTCCCTCACTTCAAAAAATGCCAGACTCCTATAGAGGTACATGAATTTTTTAAAGACCATTCAAGAACATTATCCAAGAATCCACTGCTTAGCACAAGCAGCTCAGCTTTTCAAACCTGTGCTTTCTTTTCTAAAATTGAGGCAAGCCCTCGTCCTCAGAGCCATGACGGAAGCATCCAGTGGTCTTGACGTGGAAGTTGGAAAATGTTGGTGCACAGGGTCATATTTTAAATATTTTCTGCTTTGTGGCTCATAAGATTCTGTTATTGCTAAAATAGCCATGGTTGGCATGTGAACACCCGGGCACGGTCACATCCACACGGGCAGCAGGTCAGGCCTGGCTCCAGGCTGGTTCGCCAACCCCAGATCCAGCATCGAGAAGGCTGTGGCGCCTTGTGGACAGGAGGCGATTAAGGAATCCTCCCCAGCCTTGCTTCTAGCCGTTGCTGGGCCATCGGGGTGGACTCTGAAGTTGGCTCAGTCCTCCCTCTGAGGCATTCTTGTATATTAGGGCTGGCACACATTACCTCCTATTCGCCTCCCTTTCTTCATTTGTGAGTGAGGACATTGTGATAACAGTCTCATGAATTTGATGTAAAGATGATATTCAATAACTCACTCAAAATCCTAGCTGAGGGCCCGGTGGATATTTTGCACACGTTCGTTGCTATGTACCTGGAGATGCTAGCGCAGCTGTCCCTGTGGTGAGTGCCCTGCAGGAAGGGACCCTAGTGCGCCCCCAGCAGGCGACTGGTGCAGCTGCACTACTGGAAGGTTCCAGTTGTCCAGGAAATCTTTCTGTTTGAGTGATATCTGATACTATCCTGTTTCCTGCTGCACCGAAAGCTTGTATTTGGACTTTTAGCTCAAAATATCAGTCGTTAGGTGGACAAGAGAAATCTTGTCCATGTAACTACATAAAAGCAGGTATTTGCCCTGAGCTAAAGTTGTCAGCTTTGTAAGAAAAAAATATAGATGTTCACTTCCATTTGAATTTTCAGAGAAACAGAAAATAATTTTTAGTGTAAATGTGTCCAAATATCACATGGGACACAGTTACATTAAAGGTTCTTCTCTTGCATTATGTTAGTCTTGTGTTCTGTGTTGCTACGGATTGAACCCAGGGCTTTGTGCATGGGAGCCACATGCTCTGAACAGAACCTCCAGCCCCTGTGGTC
Source organism: Ctenomys sociabilis (assembly GCA_004027165.1). Taxonomy (NCBI): domain Eukaryota; kingdom Metazoa; phylum Chordata; class Mammalia; order Rodentia; family Ctenomyidae; genus Ctenomys; species Ctenomys sociabilis. The sequence continues at coordinate 15,492 of PVKA01026259.1, forward strand.
TCGCATTTTGCTCAGCAGCTCTCCAGATGGGAGGTGGCCACATGGCAAGACCCATCTGGTGGCCATAATGGATCACGAGAACAGGGCACTCTGGTGTGCCTTGGCCTTACCACAGGAAGTCCAGAGGCCTTGTAGGGATGGTTAGGAGGTGTGACTATCTCAGGCTGGGATCAGGAGGTGAGTTGGCCCGAGGGGCACAGAGATCGGGCAAACTCAAGCAGAGTTGATGAATGATAACTGTCAGTACTGCAAGGGGAAGGTGGCATGGACCTGGCCTAAAGGGCCTGCTGTGTCTGTTAGCTTGAGCTGCTCCAACAAACTGCCATTGGCTGGGGAGGTGGGGCTCTCACAAGAGACATTTATGTCCTCCAGTTCTGGAGGCTGGAAAGCCCCAGGTCAGGGTGCCAGCTAATTCCATTCCTGGCAAAGGCTCTCAGAGTGATACAGTCCTTTTCACTGTATCTCCTCCCACGGCAAAAGCAAAAAGCAAGGTTTCTGGTCTAGTCCTCTAAGGACTGTCCTACACCTGTGTGACAGGCTTCCAATGGACCCGTCACCAAATTCACTATTTCCCCGGGGGGCCAGAGTTTTCACACCTGGGGCCAGGGAACAACGCAGTCTGTGGCACACTTCTTCTGGGCCAGAAGGCAGGTGCTGCTGCGGGGTCCTAGCCCCAGGACACCTGCTCAGGGCAGATTCTGCTGCAGGGGTCCTCCTGTGGAGGGCAGTTCGTGGAGCATTCAGGCTCAGGCCAAGGTCTGCATTTAATTCTCCAGAGGGAAGCCGCATTCCTTTTGAAGTGTTTGCTTTGATTTTCCATCCCAAATAGAAGATGGTTCCGTTTTCTACCTCCCCAGTGACTAGGGATCAGCTTTCTGGCTCTAGGTCCCAGCCGTCCAGCCTGCAGGGCTCACTCCAGAGCTGCCACCCCTGGAGTGGGCAGGGCCAGGGCTACACACTCTGCCCAGCCTGCGCTGCCCAGAGCCCCCTCTGCGCTCTTGCTCCGCCTGCCCCACCTTGCAAGACAGATGCTTTCAACTGCCTTCATCTTCTTTCCTGTTCTAAATGCTTTTTAACTGAGCTCTGTATTCCCCAATCCTTTAATCCCAGAGACCTCCTTGTAATGTCATTCTCAAGCCCCATATTTCCTGTTCTATACCCAAAATGAAAACTTTCCCAATGCCTGGCCCCCAAGCAGGGTCACAGGGTCACCACACCCTCCCTTCTTCAGAACAGCAGTGTGCGAGGCTCTAAAATTCTAACGGCTTGGGCTGTGTTAACCTGGAGCAATAGATACCTGTCTCTGGGATCCCCATATCTGACTATCGCCTGTTACTCAGACCTGTGCTGCCCCCATGATGACACAAACCAGGCAAGAGAATTTTATAGTTAAGGTCATCCAGGGCTTCAACATGATCTCAGTGATCAAGATATAAACACCTCCTCATCGTGGGGAGTGACTGTGTGTGTTTAGAATTACTTAGAAATGCCATTTGCCCAGGAAGTGGAAAAATATCTTTAACTTGATTATGGGAAAAATCTTTCATTAGACACTAAACAAAGAACAACACAGTGACAATTTGCCAGAGGACTGAGTGTTTAACCAGTTCTTCAAAACAGGTTCTTCTGAAGTTTATAAAGTCACAAAGGAAGGTGCCATGAGGAGATTGGCTGCCTTCCAGAGTATGCAGTTGATTCTGGATTTTGGTTTTGGTTTTTTTTTTCTTTTTTAGGGGGCTGGGGGTGTGGAGCTTAAAAAGAAAAATCTGTGCTTGAAGAAGAACACAATTCAGCAGCATCAGTTCAACCTCAGTCATGAAGTGTGAGGGGAAGGAATTTTTTTTTTTGTAGACATTTGGAAACTTAGATTGTAGTGAGTTAATAACCTCAACCCGTGTTAGCGAACCCTTCTGAACTTTCAGTGATACAAATAAACGGGCCCGCCGGCCTGGGGCACACAGGCGTACAGCTGGCACGCATTACCACTCTACTTCTGTTACGTCATCCCCACCTCTGCAGCCTTTAATGAAAATCAACCAAAGAGCTAACATCCCTGCTGTTAGCTAAGATGGCAGGCCATGCCACACCAGGAAAAGGCCATACAGAGCCGTGTGTTGGGGTCCAACATGTTGTCTATTTACATGAAAGCAGTATGAAAACAAAATTGTAATAGACCAGAGACAATGACATGACTCTATAATGAGAATCTCAGAAGAGTAGCTAAGTGTCTTGGGTAGAAATTTCACTCACAGTCCAGGCCCTATCAGCTTCCTCAGGAACCTAAGGAACAGGCCAAATACTCTGAGGTGGTACTGACCGCCATCCTTCTCAGGCCCTCTCGGCCTGCCTCAGCTTCCCTCCCCCATCTTCCACGGATTCCTAGCTGAAAGGGAACAGCAACTACTACAGTTCATTAGGGAACCAAGGACAAGTCCAGCGAAGAATGCATTTATTAATCAGAACTCTGGGACTGTTGTGTTTGGAAAGAAATTAGGGAGCTATCTAGCCATCTCTCTACTGTGTAAGCTAAGGTAATGAAGGTCTTCTTTCTTTGTCATGGAAACACAGCTTAGCTGATTAAGAAACGACTGCTCTCTGCACAATTATCCCCTCACAGGCCATGTGGCCCTGAAGGTTTTGGACCAAAGGAAGTAATCTTTCTTTAGAAATGGGGCCAGATAATCAGGGGCTAGGTTACAAAACAGTCCTCAGCTGAGGCATGAGGCAGCAATAAACACAGGCCTGAAGAAGGCAAAGATGGCAGCACATGGGTCGTGGCAAGAGACTGATGTCCTAAGTCGTTACCAAGCCGCTGGGGTTCCAGAGGATTCCGGTGGAAGCAGTCTAGGACTGTGTACGGCTACCACCAGAGTGATGCACAGACAAGTAACGGAGACAATAGTTGAACAGATTTCGTTACTGCAGGACTTCTTAGAGCCTCTACTATTCTAGTGTATCTCATAGACCTTCAGAGGCAACTGCAGTATGTAACATGTCCCACCCCTCTTTGTGCATGGACTTTGGTGTCTGCAAGGCTAACCTTCTGAAACTTGGTGGAATTCCAGAAGCTTCTCAGGGTCAGACCGCTTATGTGCCAACTAAATTGGTCAGTGGATCAATTCTATTCCATTCCATTTCATTTTAAGCTTCAGTGGGCTGTTATGTTGCCTGAGAATTACTCCTTTTGGTAACAAGGATCAAATTCAGGGCCTTAAAAAAAAAAATTCAGGGCCTTGAGCCTGCCATACACCTGCTTCTATCACTAAGCTACCTCCCCAGCCCCCTGAGGGTTACTATTACACAAATGTATTTTTTGGTTGGTTGATTTTTTTGAGATAGGGTCTATGTAGCTCAGGCTGGCCTTGAACTCACTAGATAGCCCAGGTTGGCCTCCAACTCCAAGCGATTCTCCTGCCTCAGCCTCCCAAGTGTTAGGATTACAGGCATGCACCACTGCACCAAATTCCATGAAATACTATTTTTTTTTAACAATGCCCAACAGTAAAATTGCTTTGTTTTTGTAAAATCAGGTTACAAAGAAATCTATAAACTTTTCAAACAGACTCAATCCAGTCAGATCACATAGCTAAGGCAATAGAACCCTGGGATGCAAATGTGCCTGTGCTGGCTTTCAGTCACTATAACAAAACAGCACAATCATTTTACAAACAGAAAAGGTCTATTGGAGTTCAAAGGCAAGGAGGCTTCAGCACATGACTACTGGCCCTGCCAGCTGGGGCCCCTGGTGGAGCAGCAGCCCCTGTGGGAGCACAGGGACAGAGCTCCCTGCTCAGCTCACCACCAGAGGCAGAGGAAGCAGAAGAGGCGCAGGCCCCACTGTCACCCCAAGACACACCTGAGGGGCAAGCCGTGCCTGCCAATAGCCCCACCATCTCCCAGTAGGACCACTGTGGGACCAGGCTTCAGCGTGTAGGGTTCTGAGGACCCCAAGCATCTGGCAGCTCCCACTGAAGAACGGGCGCTGGCTGGACAGCAGTTTACTTAGAGACACACCCAGGGCTTTGCCTGGGCTGGAGCTGTGTCCGCACCTCAGCCGCCTGACCAGGTAGAACCCCACACGGCCTGCTGGTCTGCTCGGCCTCTCCCCCTCCAGTTCCTCTGGATGCTCCCAAGTTCTTCTTTGCACTTCCAGGTTGTGAGGAGCAAGTGCAGACAATAGCCTCAGACCTGCTTCTCTACCTCTAGGGAACATTTCAAGGTTATTTGCACTTTTAACATTGCTCACAAGAACTTTGGCTAAGTCGCACAGATGTGGTGCTGCACACCTGTCATCTCAGCACTCGGGAGGCTGAGGCAGGAGGATCACCCTGAGTTTGAGGCCATCCTGGGCTACACAGTGAGATCAAGGCCAGCCTCAACCACATAGCGAGACCCTGTCTCAAAATAAATAAATAAAAAGCATAACTAGGGGGATCATCAGGAAAAAAAAAAAAACATGGAGAACTATTCTATAGAAGATTAGAAGATTTTACTAAAGAGGTTCTCCTTGTATTTCCTTGTTTATTTTCCACTTGCAGTATTGAAAACTTTGATGTCTCTTCTGCTATTTCTTAATAACCTAGAATATTGTGTCTAGTACAGGCTGAGACCAGAATAATGTAACTGGAAAGATTTGTGTAGAGTGTATTTGTCTGTAAAAATTGAACACAATATTGGCATAGTAAAATGGTATAAAGTGAATGCAGTTGCCTCCGAGTGTGCATCTGTGGGTGTGGGTGTGTTACTGGCACTGTGCCTAGGGCATTCACCCTGAGCTACATTCCAAGCCCTTTTAAACACTTTTGAGACAGAGCCTTGTTAAATAGCTCAGGATGGGCACAAACATGCCCTCCTCCTGTGTCAGCCCCCCAGAGTCCTAGGGTTTCGGGAGTGTGCGGTTGTTGCCTTTTATAATCAGGAAGATGCTCCAAACTGCACAGTGTTGTGTAGCTTTTTTTTTTTTTTTGGTACCAGGAATTGAATTCAGGACCCTGCGCTTGCCAGTCAAGCACTTATTCTACTGAGCTATCTCCCTGGCCCCTTGTGTAGCTTTTTTTATCCAAACAAATGTTGCTACACAAGTGCATCCATCTTTTTACTTCAGCATTTCAACCTTGCTATTGTGGAAATTTTTAACAGTGAGTAATGTTTTGAAACGGGGAATTTTCCCAATTGGTTCACAAAGGTGGCTCTTCCGGCTTTGAACTAAGAAAGCCTGCATCTGAAATATTCTACCTGGCCACGTAGCTGCCTATTTTGGTGACGTCGCTCTGATTCATTCCCATCTAGTTCTTTAGACGCAGTTCTGTGTCATCTGACATAGCCAGCCTTCTTTTGAAACTCTTGCCTTGCCTCTGTTACTTTCAGTCAGGATTCATGAACCTGCTCATTCCTTTTCCCCCTGATCAGACCAGCTCCAGATTGCTGGGGGCTGAAGCTGGCTCCTGCTTTGTCTTAACCACACTGCGCTGTGTTCAGAGAAGCGCTTTCATTCGCATACTGGTGCTGGCTCCCTCTGCCTGCTTCCCCAGCGGTGTAGCTCAGCCCAGCTCTCCCCTCCCCCACCTCTCTCCTTCAGCTTCCACCCCACACTTTTCATCCCACACTTTTCTTCCTGTGCAACTTGTTTTTGGGGAGTCCCCCTCCACTTCACCCTCACCTCTTATTTTCAGGCAATTCCTTCTCTCTCTCTCTCTCTCTCTCTCTCTCTCTCTCTCTCTCTCTCTCTCTCTCTCTCTCTGATACATGGTCTCATTACACAGCTTACAGCACTCCCGGGGTTCTGGGGCCAGCACAACATGCAGTACTGGGTCTCAAACTCAGGTCCCTTGTACTTGCCAGGCAGACACTTAGACCACTGAGCTGTCTCCCCAGCCCAAAACTTTGACTTTTCATATTTCTTCTCTAGTAGCTGCAGCCTCTCCTCATGCTTGCCTTCTAGTAGCTTCAGGAAGATAATAGGCCCTGAACTCTAACTTGGTCTCACTAGCACTGTAGAATATTCTGGAAGTGAGTCTCCTGCTGGTAAAAAGTCGAAACATTTTCCAATCCAATTTTATTAATGGTTCCCTCTTAAGATGAAATTCCCCAGGTGGCTTTGGAGGACATTTAATATGATAATACTGAATATTAGTGATAGAGAATCGATGTCCTCTTCCGGGGACTCCACCAGGGGGGAGGGCTGGTATGCACGGGGTCTTCTGTGCATTAGCAGCAAGGACCGTGCATGGCCCACTGTCACAGCCAAATGGCAGGAGGGGAGCATACTGAGTTCCAGACAGTTGAAAGGAAATGCTCTTCCTAAAAGCTTATAGAACTAAAAGCCAGCTTCCTAGTGCTTCCATTGAACTTTTTGATTATAAACCCCATATAAAGTGACTCTTAGACACAGGGAGTAAGGTATGGAGTATTTGGGCTCAGAGGACTTCCTGAGTGGCTTTCAAACTGTCCTTCTCTTCGTCCCCGCTGGTCCACTGATGCGCCTGCCTGGCTGACGTGGGTCCATGTAGTGCATTAGGAGCAAACTCGGACTCTGCTTAGAGTGGCTTTGGGCTATGGATACAGCTCCGCAGAGCACAGGTGGGACACTCCCAATTCTGGATTTTGTGTGTGTGTGTGTGTGTGTGTGTGGAACCAGGGATTGAACTCAGGCCCTTGCGCTTGCCAGGCAAGCACTTATTCTACTGAGCCATCTCCCCGGCCCCTCAATTCTGCGTTTGACCCTAGCCAAGGGGGGAGCCCACAAATAAGCCTGATGCATGAGACAGCAACCTTCCCAAGTAGCGATTCTCAAACTTGCCACAGTTGCAATGCCTTCATCTGCCTCATGGTCCTCTTGATAACATGCTCTTCTTCAAGTTAAAGTGGACTGAAGCTATTTGAATTTTTAGAAAACATTTTCACTTTCTGTAGAGATAATATAATTATTTTGAGATATCATTTATGTATTCATCAACTTCGTTTTGGATTTGAGTATTTCCTGCTCAGTGGAAAAAGTAGATGTTTACTTTTAAATGTATGTTTGTTTTTACTTTTAAATATATATCACAGAAACTAGAAGGACCTTATCATTTCCTCTGCTCTCCTCCATATGAATGAATATTCTATGGTTTTCTGGAAAATTACCATTGTACTTTTTCCGTGTGTGTGTGTGTGTGTGTGTGTGTGTGTGTGTGTGTGTGTGTGTGTGATGCTGGAGCTTGAACCTAGGGTTTTTCATGCTAGGCCAGTACTTTGCCATTGGGCTACTTTCCGAGCCCTGCACCTGGCTTATTTCATCACTTTACAGCCTGTTACAGTGTACTTAGGCAGCCTTTTATGAGTAAACTTTCGGTTGATTCCATATTTTTTGATGAGTTTCTTATCCTCTTTCTTTGTGCCCCTGGGGCTGCGCCCTGGCTCTGCACTTGCTCTGCAAGAGTGCTGACCCTCAGCCCCGGGTTCATGGGGACAGACCTCCAGCAGAGTTAGGGCCCTATTGTTCCATTGTAATGTTTTTCACACCTAAGAACTATACCCTTCCCAGAGTTCTCTGAATGGTTTTTAAAGTATGTGCATTGCCCAAATTAACCTACACCATCATATTTAAATTTAACTTTAGAAAATTATTGTATTATAAAGGTATTTGAATAAGTTGGCTTTTAAAGGAATACTACTTGATTTCTTCAATGAATAATTATTCCTCCACTATCTCTTTTGAGTAAGTAGCTCCTGTTTTCCTACTTTGGATGTGATGGCAGTGGGTCCCCCTGTCATTGGAGGGTCGCACACTTGCCTCTTCCTGTGCTGTCCACCGACGCTCATTGGGTGCTGTGGCCACTGCGCCGCCCCCCCCCCAAGCTTTCCAGCTTCCCAGGAGCCTGCCTGAGGTGGAGCCCCAGGCAGAAGGGCACAGCCCAACAGGCTGGTTGAATTCTAGTTCCTTTGTGCGGTGATCCTATGCCTCTGGTTACTTTCCTGGGCCTTCTAGGTCTTTGTTTCTTCATCTGTACAAGGGATACTCATGGTGCATGCTGGTTAAAGAGTTAATATTTGGATTCACGTGTATCAAACGCTTCCAGGAGTGCCTCTTGATAGTGATTCAATGGGAATACACTACCTCGGCATCGGATCGGGTCTGGACTTGGGGAATGTGCCTGGTCCTCATCTCGATCCACAGGGATTACGCAGCTTCATACAGTTGGGATATATACGGGGCACTAACAAATGTTGTCGTGAAGGGTGCTGAACAAATTAGAACCCAGGTGCTGTTGGTGGCGTTGTACAGTGTTGCTGCTGCTTTGAAATGTGGCAGCCATGTGGCAGTCCCTCAGAAGGCTGAATGTATGGTCGCCACACTACCTAGGAATTCCACTGCAGGTATATACCAAAGAGAAAGGAAACCATTTATCAACACAAAAACTTGAGCAAACATGCCCATGGCAGCATGACTCATAAGAGCCAAAGATTATAAACAAATCTCCGTCAGGTGTTAAATGGGCAAATAAAACTTGGTATATCCATGTGCTGGAATATTGGAATATTATTCTGCCAGAGAAAAGGAGTAAAGTCCTGATGCCTTCTATAACACAGATGAACTCTGAAAATATTGTTTGAAGTGCAAGAAGCTAGACCCCAAAATCCACTGGTTGTGTGATTTCATTTGAAACATCTGAAATAAACAAACCATACAGAAAGTAGCACTTACAGCATGGTGCTGGGGTGGGGGCAGGGACAGGAAGGTGAACTTAAGAGCTGAGTGATGAAAATACTCTAAAATTAGAGTGTGGTGGTGGCCGGAGACATCACGAACATACCAAGAACCATCGCTTGTGTACTTGAGGAGGGGAAAGCGTGTGGATGAAGCTATTTTTTTACATAATTCAGCACTGGGGTTTGAACCTCGTGAGTTTCAAGCACATGCTGTACCACTGCTCTACACTTTCAGCCCCCAGAAAGCAATTTTAAAGAGAGAAAATGCAGACTGGTGCAACCTCTGTAGAAATCAGACTGGAGATTTGATCAGTCTGCATTTTTTTTTTTCTTCAAAAAACTAGGATTAGAGATCCCACTTGACCCAGCTAGTCCCCTGCTGGGTATCTTCCCAGAAGAATTAAAATCATCATAGCACAGTGATGTATGTGCACCAGTGTTTATAACAGAAATATTTGTAATAGCCAAATCCTGGAAACAAATGCCCATCAGCCAAGGAATGGAAAATAAAAGATGTGGTATTTTTACACATCAAGTACTGCTCAGCCATACAGAAGGATAAACGTAAGACTTTTGTAGGTAAATGCATGCAACTTGAGACCATATTCATTAGTGAAATAAATATGACTCAGTGTGTAAACACTGTATCACCTCCCTGGTATGAGAAACTGAAAGAGTAAATAAGGTCTAAAAGGTATAATAGATATTGTGAAATGGGAAGCAATGGTTTAAAAGGAAAAAGGCACTAGGATAGGGGGAAGGGGAAAGGAAAAGAGAAAAATGCAAGTGATATATTCTATTAGTTTCTCTTAATTTGTAGAAAAGGAAGGTTAGTGCTAATATGGATTGGAGAATTCTTTTTTTTTTTTTTTTTTGTCTTTTTGAGACAGGGTCTCACTGTGCAGTTCAGGCTGGCCTTAAGCTCACTTTGTAGCTCAGGCTGGTCTCGAACTCACAACAATCCTCCTGCCTCAGCCTCCCGAGTGCTGGGATTACAGGCATGCGCCACCATGCCCGGCTGATTGGAGAATTCTTTATGCCTACATCTTGTGCGCTGAGTAGTTACTTCAAAGATAATGATATGCAGTGCATTAACTATTGTCATCCTCCTGTCATCTTGTTACAAAATCTTGTTTTACCTTTTTTGCATTAAAAAAGAAGAAAAAGCAAATCAACTCTTGACTTTGGGAATGAGCTCACTGAAAACAAACAAACGAACAAAAAATATCCAAAGGAGCGAGTCCTGAGTTCTGCTTTTAGGAGGCAGAAGATGGGAGTTGAGGCTTCGTGCGTAGGTTGTAGCCAGACACTGTACAGAGACCTTCCTTTGTATTTTACACCGCTTGCTGGTGGAGCTCACTCTGCAATAGCCTGAGTCGGGCATAGGGAATGCTTGGGTGAGGTGACACAGGCTTCAAAGTGCACTGGTCATGGCCTCTGGGAAGTTTTGCCAGCCCCTGCTGCTGAAAGTCAGGCCCAGAGGAGCTCAAGGGTGTCACCCCAGGCCCCTCTTTCCCCTTCCCCATCCAGGTGTAGGGTTTTGGCACCACCCAGAAACCAATTGAAATTCCCGACACATTTAACCCTTTCTCTTTAAGACTCCGGTTTACCTACTTTTAGTTTTGTTCCCCTGAGTGTTTCTTATTGCCATAGCAACCCTAATCAATCACAAGACCAAAAATAGCTCTTTCATTTTTCTGAAGCGTATCTGGAGTGAACTGGAAGCGCTGTGTGTGCGTGCGCTGCTCCAGGAACCCAGGAGAGTTGTGTCTGGAAATTCCTCCTGCAGAGGCCCAGGTGCTTCATGCTGCTCCTGCGTTTTTCTTTCCAACTGCAGGTCCCCTTCTCATTCCAGAAGTTCCAATCAGTGGATTTAAATGTTCAACAAAGAAGTGTCTGTCCCCTTCCTGCACCCCTGGGTTTATATCCCGGAGATGTTACAGGTACCCAGAGGGAACATCATTCTTTGATGTCCCCTAGCTCTAGGGACAGGAGTGCTTTCTGATAAGAGGCTCACCCCGTGGATCCTGCTGGGTTTGGAAGTCCAAGCACATATGCACAAACAGTACATGTGGACAGGCTGGGTGGGGCAGGGAGCAGGTGGCAACAACGTCACCTGCGAGGTCCTGCTCGTTTGGGAACTTCTCAGCGGAAGAAATCAAAGCAGAAGTGACAGCCAAGCTTCTGCCCTCGTCCTCATTTCTTTGTGGTTCTGCTATGGCTGTTAGCAGATCAGAGGCCAAACAAAATGAAGGGAATATTTTTCATAATTTTCCTTTTGGTTTATTTCCCTTTCTAGTTGAGATAATTTTTTCATGAGAGAAGATTCTAGATCTGCAGTAAGCCCTGGAGGAAGGGGCAGATAGGATTCCTTGATGTCCCCCAGCTCTGGGGACAGGGCCTTGAGTGTCACAACCTTTACCTTCTTTCTGTCTACCAGCAGAAAGGCATGGAAGTTGGGGTTTCTAGCTACTCCTTTTTGAGTCAGGGATTGAACCCAGGGGCTGACACCTACTACGCAAATGTCCTACCACTGAACTACAACCCAGCTCTTTTTTATTTTGCATTTTGAGACAGAGTTGTTCCCCTTAAATTGCTGCATTGCCCGATGACTAACTTGATTCTGCTGATTCAGCCTCCTAGAGGGCTAAAATGACAGGCGCACGTCACCAGGCCTGGCTTTGCTGCTCTCAGTTTTCCTGCACATTGGTGTTTGTAGTTTGGCTGAGGGAACAAGCCAGCACAAAGCCTCTAGAGCTAGGAGAGAAAGCCACCCCAAGCCCCTGGACTGCTCTTCTCCCTGCATGAAAGCATTAAATCAGCAGGGGTGGAGAAAACAAGGAGAAGCAGACCAAGGGAAAGAACTCTTGCCCAGAAGGACAAACCTAGAGGATCCAGCACAGATCCTCCAGGCCAGTGAATTGAAGGAGACAGAAGGAACCCAAATCCGCTATGTGGCTGGGCAGCCACCCATGCTCTGAGAGAGACCGGTGCTCACGTGTCCTGCCATGGCCACAACCCCACGAGCTCACCCCCGCCAGTGCACCTGGCCCTTCACAGTGAAAGTTTTTCCCCACCCAGTTCGATGCATTCCTGGGACATCTGAACTCTGTATGGGAGTGTTGAGGTGAGGGGTTTAGTGGGCGCCATTTCTCCAGCCATCTGCCAGCCACATCTGACCTTGGGCATTCACTGTCTTGTTGATCCCCTTCCACCCCCCGACCCAGCTAGGGGGCTGGGACAGTCTCTACAGGATGGAAGGTGACACTTGGGCACAAGGGGGTGGGCGAGGCAGTGTGCCTGAGGTCACAGTTGAAAGAGAAGCTGGGGCTTGAGGTGGAGTCTGTCTCATTCCAAAACCTGTACCACAAGTCCCCTCTTTGGCCAGATGCACCACACTGCGAGTTCTCTGGCTCGGTCACTGGTAAAAATCTCTGGGGTGTGAGCAGTGGCCACTGGGAAGCAGGTCATGTGGGGGAGGGGGGTCCAAACGCGGGGGTTTGGGGGCGTTCGAACCTCAGCGGGCATGATACTCCACAGATGAGTGCCTGGTGGGAGCTCTCGAAGGGGCAAGCGGGCAAGTTGGGTATCAGGTCGGTTTTTTGTTGCTGTGTAACCAATTCCCCACAGACCTGGCAACTTCAGAACTATGCAGATTGGTTCTCTCATGGTCTCCATTGGTCAGGCTGAGGGCCCAGGGAACCGAGTCCATGGCCAGGTTGAAATTTGGGGGTCAGCCAAGTCTTCTGACTCTTCTAGGGTTCAGGCTCCTCTCCAAGCTCCCTGGTTGGTGGGGTTCACTTCCTTGAGTGCCTATCTGCAGCTGCTGCACCTTCAGCTCCCAGACGCCTTCCAGGGTCCCAGCCACCAGGCCCTCTCATGTCCCCAAGGTCAACAAATAATCTCTGCTTTCTAAAGAATGGAGTCTTAGGTGCTGTGGCCGAGCTCAGCAGCTGTGGCCCCTGGAGGGCCCCAGGAAGCAGTCCAGGGAACGAGCCCACCACATGCAGTGCTGCCCATGGAAGGGGAGGGCTCGGCTCTGAGGTTGAGTGGCTAGAGTGGCTGTGAGAAACACCACTCCTGACGGCAGTGGCAAGTGAGAAGCCTTTATCACCTTATTGGTCTGCAAACACGTGGACAGCTACCAGTGGCAAAGGCAGGAGCTGTGCTCCACGACAGAGGGACACATAGCATGCTACCTGCCCATGCAGTGGTCATTCACAAGTGCTATCAAAGGTGGACTTCGAGTAAGATTTAGAGGTGACATGAAGGAGACGGTGGCTGGAGGGGTGCAGCCACAGACCTTGAGGCCCTGGGCCCCCTGGAGGCTGGAGATGAGGAAGGGGACGTTGCCTAGCGCCTTGGGAGGGAATGTGGCCCCAGCAACACCGAGATTTCAGACCTCCAGGAGTGTGAGAGGATTAAGGTTACTTACAGGTTTGTGGTAATCTGTTATAACTACTCTAGGACATTATTATTTGGTGGAACCAGGGGTTGAACTCAGGCCCTTGCACTTGCCAGGGAAGCGCTTACTCCACTGAGCCATCTCTCTAGCCCCAAGAGGGAATATTGAAGTTCATTTCAAACCTTACTGGTTAGGCATCCCCAGAGGACCTTTACGGAGGTGGCTTGTAGCTGATGGAGAAGTAAGAAGTTGGGGGCCAGTGAGATAGCTCAGCAAGCACAGGCACAGGGGTTTGATGCCTGGCACCACATGCTGTGCCCGTCCCACCCCCAGGCATGCTGAACCGGGCACAGAGACCGGGTGTGGTGGCGCACACCTGTAATCCCAGTGCTGGGGAGGCTGAAAACAGGAAGATCACTGAGTCCAAGCTGTGTAGTGAGGCCCTATACCAAATACATAAAGGGACCAGGGAGATGGCTCAGTAGATTAAATGCTTCCCTGGCAAGCGCAACGGCCTGAGTTCAATCCTGGGTTCTGGAAAAAGAAAAACACACACACACACACAGCACCAAATACATTTTTAAAAAAGAAAAAAAACAAAGAAGAAGAGGTTAGAATTAGAGGTATTGATTTTTGAGAGGCACACACACACACACACAATTGTAAAAACTGGACCTGGTGGTGCCCATCTATAATCTCATCACCTAGGAGGCTGAAGCAGGAGGATCACAGGCTCCAAGTCAGTCACAGCAATTTAGTGAGTTCAAGGCCAGCCAGGACTGCAGAGTGAAACTCTGTCTCAAAAAAGATTAGGAAAAAAAAAAAAAAAAGGAAGGGGGTTTCTTGGATTCACAAACAACAAAAGCACAGAAAAATAAGCTGCTTTACAGTGGAGGAAACGACAGCTTGTAAGTGCATCACACTCGTCAGAATACGAGTTAAACAGCTGCCAGAGAGGAAAAGGGGAAGCCAGGTCCAGCTGGGCCAAGAGCAAAGAGGAGCTTTGCCAGGACTGGAGACCTCTATAAACACCACCCGGAGCGGTACAGGACACAAGGCTCCCAGGCTCGGGGCCGCGTGGACAGCACCTGAGTCAGAGCCTCCCAGCTCACTCCAAGTCATCTGCACACTGCAGGCCTCAATCACACAGCGGGATTATCAGCCCAGACCTCCTGCCCAAGGGGAGAGCGCCCACCAGCTCCTAGTCCAGGTCCTCCTGAGGCTTTGCTGAGGGGGGCGCACTCACCTTCCCTTCTGATATGAAAATAACCAACGTCTTTGCCTCAAAAATACCCATATCTGCTAATTTGCATGGAGCTTTTGCATTTCATATTTAGGTTTAAAACTCATATGTTAAAGTTCATGTGTTTGACCCAACTAAGTGGTTTTTAGATTCTGTGGAAAAACGCTTGCACTTTTCTGCTTGGACTCCCACAGCCTGCCCACGCCCTTCTTTGTTCTTTTCTCTCAAACACAGCAGCCTGGCCTTCAGCTGAATTATGGACTTAAAAGGAGAAAATACTAAAAAGCAGATTCATGTAAAGACTTGTATGTTGTTTTGGTTGTTGTTGTTGGTATCAGAAATTGAACTCAGGACCTTGCGCTTGCTAGGGAGGCATTTGTGCCACTGAGCTATAATCCCAGACCCCAGGCTTGTGATTCCTGAGGAGGTCTCTGGGCTGGTGCTTCTCCCCATGCTTACGATCGAAAGCTCTGCTCAGGGCTCGTGTCCCGCATGGTGGGCACTGCGGATGCGAGCCCGTCCTCCAAATGCCCAGAACAGGTTGCGTGGGCAGCAGTGGCCCAGTGAGGCTGGACAGGAGACAGCAGGTCCTCACTCTCCACATGGACAATGACAGGGATTGATTGTTTCCACGTTTCCTTAGTCATGGTTCGGGTTGCTTGTTTCGCTCAGATTAAAACAGATGGATGCTAAATCCATACAGGCATGTGATGCCCAGGAATTAGCCACAGCTCACCCAAGGCCTTTGCCTTCTTGTACAGCTGCCCCGGGTCTTGGCTGGGTGGCTGGCGAGTGTGGTCCTGGTAAGGAAGGCGCCTTGAGGTGAGGGGGTGTTTGTGGGCTTTGAGGTGCTTGAAGTCCCAGAATGAGGCTGTTTTCTTCTCGTGAATGGCATGGTGAGGTGTGTGATGGCACACGCGCCAGCGGGCCCTAGCAGGCTGAGGCACCAAGCTCGGGCCACGCCTGCAGGTTTCTGATTTGGGTGACCTGGGGCAGGGCTGGACCAGCGTGTTTCTAGCAAGTTCTGGTGATGCTGTCACTGCAAGACCATGGGCTCCCGTTGAGAACCACCAGGTTTACAAAGAGCATGGACACTGCACCAGGCTGCCTGGCGGTCAGTTCTGACTCTAGGTGTGTGGTCGTGGGCCCTGTACATAACTGTACCTCTGTGCTTGGTGGAGTTGCAAGGACCGTGCAGTGAGGACCTAAAGCACCCTGGGCGTGTCTAGCACAGAGAGCACTCATCCTGAGTATCGGATCAGCACCAAAAGAATCCACCCTCTTTTTTTTGTCTTCTTGAGACAGGGTCTCACTATGCAGTTCAGGCTGGCCTTAAGCTCACTTTGTAGCTCAGGCTGGTCTCGAACTCACGACAATCCTCCTGCCTCAGCCTCCCAAGTGCTGGGATTACAGGCCTGCGCCACCACACCCCGCAGAATCCACCCTCTTAGGACCCTGATCAGCCACCACCAGTCAGCTGGATCATTTTCTCCGTTAGCCTGTCTTGTTACTTGTTACTTGTTGCTGAGACAAGTACCCAACTCTCAAAATGAAGGAAAGAAAGATTTATTTAGTTACTGGAGGGTTCAGTTCATATTCCCCTGGCTCCAAGGCAAATAACAGCAGTTCATGGAGATCGGAGCTCCTCCAAGATGGCGCGGCTGCAAAGGTCAAGCTCCTCTGAGGACTGGGCCTTCTCCACCTAAGTGTGGCAGGGCAGCAGGAAACAGGGCAGGGTCCAGGAAGCCTTTCTCAATTCCTGGGCCCTGCCCACCTCCAGGGCTAGGTCCCCACCCTGAGAACTGCCCTGAGTTGACATAATGTATCAACTAGCACAGCCTGCATCTCTGGTGGCTGAGAAAGTCCATGCCCGCCCAGGCCAGCTGGAGGTGCCCGCCCAGGCCAGCAGGAGGTGCCCGCCCAGGCCAGCAGGAGGTGGTTATACCGTAGCTGTCCAAAGCCTCTGAGATGCCTTCAGTGTCCACATCCACTGGCCGCACCGAATGGGCTGAGCAAGGCGAGACTCCAGGGTGGTTTGCATTTTGAGCTTCTGTCCCCTGTACAGCTAAAAAGAGGCACTACCTTTTCTTTTTTT
>PVKA01026260.1:0-31903 GCA_004027165.1 Ctenomys sociabilis
TTTTTTTTTTTTTTTTTTTTTTTTTTTTTGTCTTTTTGAGACAGGGTCTCACTGCAGTTCAGGCTGGCCTAAGCTCACTTTGTAGCTCAGGCTGGTCTCGAACTCACCAACAGTCCTCCTGCCTCTGCCTCCCGAGTGCTGGGATTACAGGCATGCGCCACCACGCCCAGCTAGAGGCAGTCATTGACTAAACTTAGCAGATCAGTAACCTTGGAAGGAAAAGAAAGTACTGCACAATGTATCAGTGTGCTTTAGTTTCAGATAATGGGAACATCAATTCCATATTTCAGGATAATGAACAGTTTATTTAGAAATAAAGGGAAGGGCTGGTGTTCTTCCACCTGGCCAAGATTAGCAGAAGCTGTGAGGGGGGTAAATGTACTCTAGGGTCTCTCCAAATCTTGGAGATAATAGAATCCTTTGGACTCTTTTAGTCTTCTAGATACCATCTTTTCCACATCCTGCCTTCAGCCAAGATTGTTCATTTTTCTATAGAGTTGCTACTTTGTAAAGTTGCTACTTTGTATTTCATAAGATCCCTTTTATTTCACATTTGTGTGTCTTACGCATAGAACCCCTTTCTGGTGTCATCTTTGTGGGATGTAAGGGACAGAACAATGGGGAGGGGCCCCAGCATGCTTTTCTTTCTGTGAAAGCTATTTTCAGTTCTTGTTGCCATTCAGCATTAGTCCAATGATGTGATGGTTTCTTCCCTCACCCCACCCTTGTTCTGTTTCTTGGAAATGGAGTAGAAGCTGAAAAAGAGAAAGAGTGGAAATTCCCATTGCATCTCTGCTGCACAGTGGTTGAGAAAGAGTTTGGGTGAGGGGGGACAGGAGATGGAGAAGCCAAGAGACTGCTGAGCTGATGGTATGGACCTAATTACTCCTCTGCCTTGAGCTTGTCTGTAATTGTGGTTTCTGGGAGCCAGCATGTCCTGGAAATCTGCTAGAACAGCAGAGATTTAGGGTTTCCGCTGGGATGGAGTTGAATTTTCCACTTGGAATAGCTTGCCCAGCACTCATTTTTGGTTGGGGGTGCCAGAATGAATCCCTAAAGCTTAAAAGAGACAGTTAGGAAGTTGTAAGATTGTAGACTTTCCCTTGGAACTGAATGAAAGATTGTGTACCCTAGGATTCTAGATGTCTTTAAAAAAAAATCAGAGGTAGTAGCAGGTGGCAAGCTCTGAAGAAGAGTACATGCTGAAAATTAGATCAACTCTGCCTTAACCCTTGTCAGCTGGCTCAATCTGTCTGAACTTTGGGGAGATGGCTCAGTGGAATAAGCGCTTCCCTGGCAGGTGCAAGGGCCTGAGTTTAATCCCTGGTTCCGCCAAAAAAATTAAAGAGTACTGTCTGAACTTTGATTTCTCAATCACTCTTTTGATTTGAACATCTGTCTTTTTTATGGGGATGTTCCTAAATAATAGGTGGGAGAAATGTTAGACCAATATAAGGGACAAACTTAAGACCTCCTTTTTTCCTATGGTGGTGGTGGTGGTAATAGCTAACATTTTGAATATTTATTATGTACTCTGTGCTGAACTCTAATAAATCCCATCATTTAATCTCATAGCAATCTAGTGGAATAGTTGTCTCTGCTTCTGATGAAGTTGAGAGATTAAATGTCTTCCCTTAAATCACAGGACTGTGATGTCAGTCAGCATCACTATTATGATTCCAAAGGCTGCATGTTTGACCAGCAGGTATATACATGTAGTGTGCACTGTGCATACACTTGTGTCAGAAAGTACCCAGACCCACACTGCCTTGGTAAGTGCTCCCAGGATTTATAGTTAGGAGGTCTGAGTTCAAGTCATAGGTAGGTCTCACCTACCCTAGGAACTTCACCTCTAAGTCCTTTATCCTGGAGTTTACCATTCATAAAATACTTATTTTTAGAGTTCCTCTGAGAATCAAATGAAACACTTATTTCCCAGCACAACACTTGCCACCCAGCACAGACTTGGTAAAGGTAAGGTAAGTCTGAATTTGACTATAGAGAAATCAGAAGGGAATCCTTGCCCTCCTAAATCTTGGATCAGAGATTTTAGACTGTTGAAGTTAAAGGCAAATCTATGGTAAAGTAAAACGGATGGTGAGGACCCTAGCAATGCACTGTCAAGGAAAAGCTTTAGCTAAAATACTCAAGTACCAGCATCCTTATATTTGATCAGATGCATGAAGTTAAGTCATTATTCAGCTTTCTCTCAAGTCCAGTTTCTTCAGCATTTGTGGGGTTAGTGTGAGAGTGACTAAAATTTACTGAGGACCAGATCCTGGTCTGTCGTTTGTTTATTTATTTGTTTAAATCACTGTTAAATGGGTCAATCCTAGCAATTCTGTGACATGGATAATGTTATACTCATTTTATGGATGAAGAAGCTGAGGCAGAAGGTTAAGTAACCTTCCTAAGGTCGTATGGTTAAATAAATGGTAGAGGCATTTATACTGCAAAGTGGCCCAGGTGCCAACACTCTAAGTCTTGTCACAGTGTTGTTTTCAAAACTGTGCAAGTTCTCACAATTAGTATTATCATTGGAATCCCATCTTTAGCCACTGTATCTATTAAGTCCCTGCTTAGTGTGGTAATGTTTTTGGTTTCTGTCTACAAAGTGTATGGCAGAGTATCTGTTGTTAAGAAGTTTATTATCTGGTTGGAGGATAACATGATCAGTCCAGATGAAATAATTTGAAAGCAAGTGCTAAGTGGTAATGAGGACTTAAATAAGGTTAGTTAATAAAAAGGTCTTGGGAGAGTTGTACATGCTAGGAAGGTTTATAAGAGAAGGTATTTATTAGGGGAGCTAATATTTGAATTCAGCCTTAGAAAATTGGGCTGAAGGGCAAGAATAAACCATTGGAGTACTGAAGTTTAGAAGGTGTTCAAATTTCAAGGTTAGGGCCTGAGATATAATTCAGTGGCACAGCACCCACCTAGCAAGTGCAAAGTCCTTAGTTCAATTCCTGGTACAAAAAAAAAAAAAAAAAAAAAAATCAAGGTTGATCATCATTTAACACATTTTTCTTGAGTGAACCTCTATGTACTGCAGAGTGACATTTTGGTCACCCATATGATCGTGGTCTCATAAAATTTTATTATTAGTGACTTTGTATAACCATTTTTGCAAGTATGTAGGGAAACAGTGACACAGCAATGGAATTTCCTAATTGTATGTTTTCTAGAATGTAACCATCCGTAAGGTCACTGACAGGTGACCAGATCCTATGCGCCTTTCCTCAATAGAGACTTTAAGATCTAAATTGATTACTTAGTGGTCATTATTTCTCTCCTAGTCAGTCCAGATTTGTGTCCTATAGGTTATGTTTTACAGATTGGCATTTTCCAAGTTGAAATACTGTTATTTCCCTGCTCAGAAGTGGTCCCTTGTTGACATAGTAAAACCTCATCATAATGAAGTTTGTGTTTGGGTGGCATTAGTAGTGTATGTGTCCAGGTTCCCAGAAAGGAACTGGAGGGACTGTTTGATTCATTCATCCCTTCTCCCCCAGCATACCTTTCTTAGTTACTTTTCCCAATGCTGAGACAAAATGCCCAAAACCCAGAGTTAAAAAGAGAAAGGTTTATTTGGCTCACAGTTTGTGGAGGTTTCAGTGCATACTGGATTGGTTCCAAGGCAGGGTGGCATGGCAGAGCAGTATTGCAAAGGAGCAATAGTCCACAGCAAGCAGGAGGGGGAGAGCACACTAGCCTTCTTTCTGTCCCTTATGTTGCATGCAGCCTACCCACTCTAGGACAGCTGTAGCACTCCTACCCTAATCCTATATTCTAGATCCAGCCAGCTCTGAAAAGTTTCCTCTGTTTCTACGTGAGGCTTGGGCAGGGAATGGGAAGGATCCAGACACAAACCACAACTCCCCACACACAAGTGCATGACCATATTGTAGAATGAGACTATGGTCCAGTCCTCAAGCCCCGCGCAGGGTATGTATCCTGACCTGCTCTTCACCTTATAGTAAATCCCAAGTTAAACTGTGTTGTAGAACATTGGTGTCCAACCATTTTGTTTGTATGGGCTGCAGTGAGAGAAGAGGAATTGACAAGCTACATATAAATATATAATGTAACTAATGTATATAAGGCATAGGTGTTTTTTTTTTAACCATTTTTATTACAACATTAAAAAAAAAAAAAACAGGTAGCCTATGGGCCACAGGTTGAATTTACCATTCCTATTTGCTGCAGAGGTTATTATAAACCCATCTCCCAGCACCACTGATTTCTGTCTTAACACCCATTTTACTGTTCCAGTCAGTGTCAAAGATTGATTCAGTAGGAAAGAGACAGCAACATTGCTGGAAGTGGCAGCAGACAATGCTCTAAAAATTCCCCATCTTCCCATAGAATGACCTGCAATCTCTCCCCCCCACCTCTCAGAGAAGACAACACTGGATTTCCTCTTTGTGCATATGACCTAGCTTTGCAGGCTTGAAGAGCCTGGACCATCAGGGCCA
The DNA here is from genome assembly GCA_004027165.1 of Ctenomys sociabilis. Lineage (NCBI taxonomy): Eukaryota > Metazoa > Chordata > Mammalia > Rodentia > Ctenomyidae > Ctenomys > Ctenomys sociabilis. The sequence continues at coordinate 4,476 of PVKA01026260.1, forward strand.
GGGAACATTCTTTTGGTTTGCAGCCTGACTGCTCTACTCCCTGTCAGGCAGGCATATGTCTGAGTTTGTTGCTTGGGGTAATCTGAGGCTGAGTAAATGTTCCCAGTGGTTCTAGACCCATTAGTCACCATGAATGGGTGCAGTAAGGATTACAGAGATCCATAGTGGATCCCTTGCTGATGAAACCATGGCAAGCACTACAGGAATCCAACTAACTAGAGAAAGTGACTCAGATTTTCTCTGGCTGGCCTTGTCAGCATCTTGCCTAATTGTATTAAAAAGCATTATTTATAGAGCCCCGTTTATTGTTTGGGGACATGACAGATGTCAAACACAACATAAAGAGCCCCTCCTTCAGAACTACTATCATTTTATTGAAACATAGAATATGTGAGATGTGTTTTAAAGTACTGTACAAACAGATATGTGATTACAACACAGCACAAGTCCAAGGATAGGGGCTATAGCACAAAGTCCTGAGTTTGATTCCTGGTACCAAAAGCATAGGAGCTGTAAGGATGCAAATAATAGGAGTAATCAGCATTGGAGAGCTGATTGAGAAGGCTTAACTGAAGGAGAGGAGTTTGCAGGCAATTTTTACAAGGGTACAACAAGAGTTTGTAGGGAGCGTGCTGCAGACTAAAGGAGAACCTCCCCTTCTACCTACCTTTCTTTCTTCTACTTCCAGCAGAGTTTCCTGAAGTCACCAGACAAAAAGGGACCAGCCAATTGGGACCCTGAATCCCTTCCCCCCATTATAGTTGGTGATTGTTTGCATCTCCTGCAGGTAGCTGAAGTAAAGAAACCTTGCCTGAAGTTGCAAAGAAGAGCAAGCATTTTATTGTCAACTCACATCACCTTCACATGTTATGTGAACTTAAGCTGTTAAAGACTCACTTTTCTACTAGCCCAGTACTTTTCTGTCCATTTTGGTATGAGCAAAGGGAAGGGAAACTAGTTTAAAATCTGCATTAATTAAATAATCTTATGGAAATGATAGGCTTGTTTGTTTTAAGAGAAATGATGACTTCTTGAATTGGCCATTATTTTGAGCTACTTATTGTATGATTTGTCCTTTATTTTTTCCAATAATTATTGACCGATACAACAATTCCACTTGTACAGTGTGCAAAGCAAAGTGTGCTTTGAAGAGACCTAATTTTTAAAAGCTTGTATTTAAGGTATTATCATCTCCTTTAGGAGGATTTCTTTCAGTTATCTTTGGAGGAAAAATTTAGATAAAACAGGATGTACTTGTAGAGTGATTTTAACATAAACCATTTAATTATTACCATGTCTTGCAAAAGTATAAGGTGTAGTCTTCCTGTTTCGTCATGAAAGAAAGCTGAAGCTGGGCGTGATGTTGCACACCTGCAATGCCAATGCTCAGGAGGCTGAGGCAGGAGAATAGCTGTAAGTTCAGTCAGCCTTGGCTACATAATGAGTTCAAGACCAGCCTGGAAAACATAGCAAGACCCTATCCAGCAACAGCCAACACACATACACACTCACACTCACACTTATGGTGTCATAGGTTTTTTCAGCATCACAGCACATATTGGGCATAATACAATACAGCAAAGAAAAAACTGCATGCCACAGAGGCCCTATTACCCAGATCTGCCAGGTTTTTGGCCCTATGAGACTACTCATTCTTTAAGGGCTGTTCTGCTTAGCTCTTTTGCTCTTTGTTAAAATCAGACAATTCATATAAAATACCCTTAGCCATCTTGTGGGCATCACCATGCCAGACACTATATTGCTTTCAGATCACTTTTGGCAATTACACTTACAGGTTCTTCCCATTGAAATGAATTTAGCCATGGTTTGCCCTCACTTTCTTTTATGGAGAGAATATTTTTCAGGCCATGGTTTTAGTTTTATCTGACCTCTCTCTGGAAGTAACAGCCTGATCTACAGAAGAAAATCTGTCAGAGACAAAAAAATCATGTGATGTTAGAACTAGAAAATGTATGATATAATCCAGTTCGACTCTTTACTGTAGAGATGAAGAAGCCAACATGCAGAGGAGGAGGAAGAGGGTTGAACTTGGTTATGAGGGTCACTTAATTCACCTCCTGACTGGCACAGTTAATAGCTGCGTGACCTTAGGTAATCTCTTGTACATCACCATGTCATTGTTAGAGTTAAATGAATGCCTGTAGCATATTAGATGCTTATTATGTATAATTTTCTTCTCCCTTTTCAAAAGTATACAAAAAGGGGCAAAGTTAGTCCAGAACCCAGAAGTCCAGACTACAGTCCTGCCCTCTAGCGGCCATGGCTTGCTTTCTCCCTCATGCTGTGGCAGCCTCAAGAGATTTCCCATTCAGTAATCCTTGTTTACCTCACCATGTCAGCCTCAGGCCTTGATTCTCCTGCAGCCTGCTGTAATTCTGTTTGGAGTTTCACATCTAGCATCAATATACAGGTCACATGGTCTCCTCTTGCTTTCTGGAGACACTGTTCTTTTCCTTGAAGGTAACAGTTTGATGGAGAAAGGTTAACAAAAACAAATGTAATTAAATATGATAGCAGTAGCTCATCTGCTCTAGAGATTATAACATGTGTCTGTAAGAGATAACTCAGAATTAGTGTCTTTTGCGTTACTAGGCAGGTTCTGATTGCTCCTATGGTCTTAATAATTATATTTTTCTGAGGGCTTTGTAACAGGAATAGCAGCCTTTTTTTTTTTTTTTTTTTTTTTTTTTTTTTTTTGCGGAACTGCGGCTTGAACTCAGGCCTTTGAGCTTGCCAGGGAAGCACTTTTTCCACTGAGCCATCTCCCCAGAGCCTAGCAGCCATTTTTAAAGCATTGACTAGATAAACATACTTTACTGACATTACCTCATTCTTAAAGCAGCCCTGCAGAAGAGGTAGCTAATACTCTTCTAGTTTTGTACTCTACTAGTTTTGCAGATGAGTAAAAGGTTAAGAGAAAGTAAATAATTAGCCCTCAGTCACATAGATGGTCAGAGGCAAAGCCAGGACATACACCTAATCTAACCACACTTGTGATAGCTCTGATATGAGTCAGTGCTGGTGGAGGCTAGTGGAGGCTGAGTCTAAGTGAAGAGAAGGTGTGTGACCCAAAGCAGAATCAGCTGTTCTCTACTAACAGCTGGAGTTGGCTTCCCCTTAGAGCCAGGCTCCACTCTTCCTCACTGAGGAGACAGGTGTATTTGGCATGCCTCCGTACTTTAGGAATTCTGAGTGCAGCAAACAAGTAGGAAGCGAGGTCATTTCAGAGATACTTGGCAGAAATACATACCAGGTGCTCTGGGAAGCAGTTTGATGGATGGGTGACTGTGGCAAGGGTCTACTTTACTCTGACTGGTCTGAAGGTATAGAGACAATATAAACAGTTGCTGAGTCATCTTACTCTTTGTATGAAGTGCTTGAAGTGTGGTATGTATTTTAGGTTTGCAGCATATTTCCTTTTGAACAAGGCGGTGTTGAGGCATGTGAGACAGTGCAGGGCCAGAGGTGCCCCTGATGTCACTCTTAGCACTTACCAACCCACTTTTGGCAGCCCCCCCCTTACCTGCTCTACCTGGGCTCTGAATATCCAGCCTTTTCTCTTCCAGTCTACTCTACTACTGCAGTTTGATTTTTTTTTTTGTAGATAAAATTGATGACCTTTAGAAATGTTAAAGTTGTTCAATTCCTTGCCTGTCTTTCTGTTCTGTCTTCATACTGCCTAACATTGATATGTTGCCTTAGTATTTGGAGAGCCTTTGACATACTGTGTCTTAATTGATTCTCATAGCAGCTCTGTGAGATAGATAAACCAGGGAGGCAAACTACCCATGTTTCCTAGACATGCAACCCAGAGAGTTCGATAGTTTCCTAAAATCAGCCAGCTAGTAAGTGGCAGGACTAAGCTGGGAACTGAGATCTTTTCAAATTTCCTTCTTTTTGGGTCTCCTTTCTCCTCATGTTACATTGACAGCCTTCCGACATTCTCTGTGTCCTTTGCCCTCTTCAGAACCTCTGCATGTAGTTCCTTGCCCTAGAAAATCTTTCCACAACATAGAATACCCATCAGAATCCTGCCCTTCCTCTGAGCTCTGTGTAGAGTCCTCCTTTGTGATTCCTTCTTTGACCATCTTCTCTACAAACCACTCTAGTCACTGACATGCTTTAACATGAATTTGCTTGTTTAGCGATGCTTCACTGTTTTGTAGCAGGAACAGAATTTTAAAAATTTGGAGATTGAAGAACTTAATAATTCTACAGAGAGGCTGATAGTCCTCTGAAAGTCCATAACAGGCTAATGTTCTCCTACCTTATTAATCTTTGTTAAAGCTATAAAGTTGTGAATTCAAGGGCAGGGGAGATAGCTCAGTGGCTTATATGCCTGCTTGACAAGCACAAGGTGCCCAGTTTGATCCCCAGTGCTGAAGAAAGAAGAAAAAGTATGCTAAAGTTGTGAATTGAGTCCTAATCCATATACATTGAAGTGTTTCAGAACTGCTTCTCCAGGGCTGGGGAGATGACTCAGTAGAATAAGCACTTCCAGGGCCTGAGTTCAATCCCCAGTTCTGAAAAAAAAAAGAAAAAATCCTGCTTCCCCTGCTGCTGTGATCAGTATATGCTTATGATATGGCTCTGTCTCATTTTTTGTCTGATTTTAATACACTATATATGGTGTTTGGGGGCTATGTACCCTAGAGAAAATGAGATGTAAAGCTTATTACTACATTGAAAAAAACAGATGTTAATCAAGAAAATCACTCCAAATAGTCATTAAGTTACTACTGAGTTAGTTAACTAAGTTACTGAATAAGTTAACTAACTAACTGAGTTAGTTAACTAACTAAGGAAAATTTCAAGGAGAACTGGTATCTTGAGGTATTAGAGAAAGCTTCCTAGAGGAAGGTATATAAACTGAGTCTTGAGGTTAAATAAAAGTAGATTCTGTATCGTAGACCTGCCAACTTGATTGCCTAGGAGTAGGACCTTGGCTGATTCCTTTGCTGAAAACTGGTAAGTGAACCAGTCTGAGCCTTTTGTAGCTCCCTTGCTATCCATCTGTCCCTCATTCCTGGGAAGAGGAACTGACTCTGGCAAATGCACCAGCCTTTACTGCAAGGCTGTACAGGCAGCAGAGGTAGAGTTTGCCACCACAGAACACTGGGAAGACTATCCAGAGGCTGATATCTACCCCAAGATAGAATCCTTGGAAAGTCAGAGTGCCAGGAGCCTGATTAAAACTCCACCCTTGCAAAGCAGGGAAAATAACCAGTAAGACAGGCCAGGGTTCAGTGTGTGGACTTTATGTGGATTGAAAGTCCTGGTAAAATGGCTCTTTACATAGGGCTCAGGAGTATTTCTTTGCCCAGATCTCAAGAAGACCTCTCACAATCTGTGTATAGTATGCCTTTATATCTTTCTGTCTCTACCCTACCTGTCAAAGATGCATGCATATTTAATATTTTATAAAAAATAGTATTTGTGTAATTATATATTTTATGTCAACCTGTGCAATAATCTATTTATTATATGTGTATTATATACATATAAATATGTGTATAAGAGAGAAAATAAAGACCAGGTACATCTACATATGACCACTGGTCATTTCACTTTTTGTTTAGGAGCACAGAAGTTGAAATTAGACTAACTTTGTACACATCTTAACTATGTTTATTTAACAACCTCTGTTTGCATATGTAAAGATGAGGATGTACTTCCTACTTTGCCTGGCTGAGGTGTTGAGACAGATGTTTGGCATGGTGCCTGGTAGGTAATAAGAGAGGTTATTAGTTTTCCCATAGAATGTAGGTCTTGTCCTCATTTACACAGTTGAGTTATGGTGGGTGTAAGGATAAAGAGGCTAGGAACCTCCCTTTGAAAGTTAGAAAGGATGTAATGTTTGCTTATTATGGCTTTTTAAATTCTAGAAGCCAGTCTTACCTGGCCACCATGAATTCAAATGCCAGTGAGGTGTCTTAAGTGAAGGAGAAAGGGTTATAAAATGTGGCCAGTAGTGCCTGTGCAAAAGTAAGACTTATACCCCATCTGGAGAGGCTGATACCACTCAGCTTAGAACAGAGCCATTAAAGACCCTAAGCCACCAGGCATGGTGGTGCACATCTATAACCCTAGCCAACACTCAGGAGGCTGAGGCAGGAGGCAAGTTTAAGGCTAGCCTGGGCAACAAAGTGAGTTCAAGGTAAGCCTAAGCTGCATAGCAATACAGTGTCTCAAAAAATAAAAAATAAAGACCACAAGCCCAGCAGTGTCAGAGGTTCTGCCTTTTCAGAGAAAGCAGAAATATCTTTGTAAATGTAAAATTGCATAACAAGCAACTTTATGTATCTAAATCTCCACACATTGAAACACATCACACCTTGAGGACTACCCACTCAGGCCCCCATCCTGTCCCTCTTTCAGACAGGAGCTTTCTTTTCCTCAATAAATACATTCTGCTCATAAGAAAGACCAGGAAGGCTGCCGACCACTGCCTTGTTTTGGATTCAGTTCAGTATGTATTTACAGATACATGCTGTATGCCTCATGCCGCTCCAGGATGTACAGGGAAGTCCCTGCTGTAACTTTTGCCCTCCAGTACACCAGGTGATCAACAGTGTGGAAGGGGTAAGCCTGAGTGTCAGCATGGCTATGCTGGAAATGAGAAAGTTGGAACCTCTCACTGAGTTACTGCAAAGAAATTATAAAGTAAAAACAAGCAAAGTGCAAACTAATATAAGCAATAAAGGAAAATAGGAACGTGTAATTCATGTGTACTTGTTTACTAGAAGACATAGAAAACAAATGAATGCAAATGGTTACTTTGGGAGAAATAGCATAAAGGGGTCGGGTTCCTTCTGACTATACTTAAAAGTCTTCATTTTGAGTTTTTAATCATGTAGATAATATATTAAAAAATGAAATTAAATCTTGAAAAGACAAAAACTAAGTGCAAATATAAAAGAAACTGAAATATATTAAATCAGAAACATAAAAATGAATCCCAAGTACTGTAACTTGCTACACAGAGCTTATAGTGACCTATTATCTAAAAACAAAAAGAACTAAAGGAAAAAAAATACTAAAGGAAATCTTAAACCTAGGTTTATTTTTGCTAGTGACATTGATATTCACAACTCCAGAAACCATCTTGTCTGTAATATTATAGAATAGAGAAAAAATATTTTGATGTTGTTTGGGAACAAAGATCTTATTATAAGAAAAGGAAGATAAAATATGGAATGGGGAAATTGAAGGAGAATTCTGTTATGTTGAGTTTAAGTTAGAAATATCAGAGTGAACTCAGAACTTTATAGTTATTTCTTAGCTCCATTCACTGAAAGGCTCTGAACAGAGGTGCAGCTCACTGTCAGTGACCTCCTAGTAGCCAGATCTTTCTGCTAATAGGACCCAGAGCTCCTGAGAGAAATGTTTGGTTCCACGTCTGGTATAGGGTCAGTACAAGGTAAACCTGTAGTATATTTGATTTGTAGAAGTTCCCGCTGGTCAAATTGGGACATTTTTAACTTTTTTTTTTTTTTTTTGGTGGAACCAGGGATTGAACTCAGGCCCTTGCACTTGCCAGGGAAGTGCTTATTGTACTAAGCCATCTCACTAGGCCCTATTTTTAACATTAAAAGAAAATAATCCTAGACTGTCATATATTACTTTGGGAAAAGAAAACAAGATCTGTGAGTTCAGAGCACTTCTAGAGAAAAAAGGAGGTTATCTGCTAATAACTGGAGAATGAATAACAGAAATAGCAAATTTATATTTTGTAGCCACCAGTACAGTAAGTGGTTTAAGCAAGGATCATCAATGGATAATAATTAGAGGTTATTGAACAGGATAGTCTTATGTTCTCAAAATATAGCCCTAGGTATTTCTTATTAACTCAGAAGGGAAAAATAGGCCTTTACCATTGCAAAATCTCAGTAACATCAGAGTAATCAAACTTCACATTACCAAAAATGGGACAACCTGTACAAAATCACTTTTTTTAAATGTACTTAGTACAAGGTCTACAGGGCCTCACTACACAGATTGGACTCATTAATCCTCCTGTTTTCAGCCTCCCAGGTGCTGGGATTATAGGTGCATAGCACCACACCCAGTCTCAATCACCATCTCACCGCACCCCGGGGGTGGCGCCTGCACAGCACTGCATGCCTGGGATTGAATCTGGTCCCTGTGTCTGCCTAAGCAGATGCTTTAATCTGCTGAGCTATCTGAACAGCTCTAATAATATAAGTTTTAAAATGCTTAATTTGCATCTAATCATGAGGAGACACTGGAAAAATCTGTTACAGGTCATTCATTAAACATGATAGCTGGCCTGGACGCATCAGAATATTACCATTATGAGATGCCAGGCATGGTGGCGCATGCCTGTAGCCTCAGCACTCTGAAGGGTCATTCAAGGCCAGCCTGAACTACATAGCAAGACCCTGACTCAAAAAAGAAAGAACAAAAGAATATTACTGTTATGAGTGACCAAGAAAGGGGTGGTTAGAGAAGTGTATTAAATCTCTAGATCATGATATAAATATAATTTAAGACCCTTGATTGGGTCTGGAATTGAGGCATTTGGGAAACAATGATAAAGACCATTGATAAGACTATTGGAGGATTTGAATATACATTGTGTGTTGAGTAACATTGTATCAAAATTATCAAGAATAATGACATTATGACTATATAGAATTTCAGAGTTCTTAAAGGATGTTACTGTTTAGACCTAGAATGTTTCCCAACAGTCTCTCCTATGTTAAAGAGGTGGGACTTTTAAAGGTGAAGGGTATTAATCTCATCAGTGGGTTAGACCACTGAGGCATTCATACCTAACTTGCTGTTAGGAAGTGGAGCCTGCTTAGAAATGGCCTCCTACACCATCACAGGAATAGGGGATGGTACAGAGCAGTCATGAGAAGCCTTTTAGACACCAAGTGCCAGTCTGCAACCCAAAACCCACCTATTTATTGCAAAGTGCCAACATTGCAGTTAAATCTAATACAAGATTTTATGTGGGAAAAAAACTGTAATAACATCTTTTGTCTAAAAGAAAAACACAGTAACATGCATGCCATAAGTTTGCCACCAGTGATGTAGAGGAAAAGGGATGGAAGGCATAAATTCAGAGCAAGAATAAGCACAGTGTATCTTCAGATCTAGCGGTCAGGAGACAGCCAAATTTGAAAAGTTGCTTGGACCCACATCATGAAAAGCCTTTAATGCCAGTCTATTGCACCTCTGCTTGAATAGGTCATGAGAGAAACTGTGGGCTTGATGAGAATGGTGTTTTTTTATGTAGTTTACTAAAAAAACTACATGGAGGATAGAAAAGAGGTGCTTTATTTTTGTTCAGGTTTTGGTCAGTGATAATGTAAAGAAAAAAGCAACCCTGGACAAAATTATAAAGGACTGGCAAGCCTCTTTAACTCAGGGATCCCCAAGCCCCAGACTACAGATGGTACCTGTTAGGAAACAGCCATAGATCAGCCACTCCCCATCTCCTCATCCTGAGCTCTGCCTTCTGTCAGGTCAATGTTAGCATTAGATCCTCTTATTTTTTGGTATAATTTTTTAAATTAATTCTTGTTTGCAGTACATGCAGTTCACAGTCATCTTGAGGAATGGGTATGTGTACATAATACAGTTTGGTTCTTTTTTAATCCTCTTCTCCCTTCCTCTCCCAAGACCCCTTTCCCCATTTTTGTTCTTGTTGATGTTACTACTTTTAGCTCATGTTTATGGCATATAATGTTTACATTCACTGAGGTTATTAAGTTCCTGTATTTGGCACATCTTTATTCTGCTTATTTTCCCTTCCCCTTTGCTTCCCCCCTCACCTTTGTTCTCTTAGATACTTTCCAACTTGCAAGAGATCCATCCCCATCTCCTTCTGTTCATCATTTTTGAATCTCTTTGTACTTTACCTTACTCAAATACCACATAGTTTTCAAGCTTGCATGTCTGGTGTATTTCATTCAATATTATTTTCCAGGTGTATCCATTTTCTTACAGATGTCTCAAATTTGTCCTTTATAACCAAATAAGATTCCATTTTAGATAGATACCACATTTTCTTTTATCCAGTTTTCTGTTGATGGGTATGGATTTAGCTATTATGAATTACGCTGCTATTAACATTGGTATGCATGCATCACTATAGTAAGATATCTTAAGCTCTTTGAGGAAGATACCTACAAAGAGGGATAACTGGGTCATATGGAATTTCTGCTTTTAGTTCTTTAAGAAATCTCCATACTGATTTCTGTAATGGTTTGTACTAGTTTACATTTTCACCAATAATGTAGGAGCACTCCTTTTTCACCTCAGCCTTGCCAGCATTTATTTTTTGATTTCTTGATAATTACCATCCTTTTTGGAGTAAGATGGAATCTTAGTGTTTTTGTTTATTTGTTTTTGTTTTGGTGGAACCTGGGATCGAACTCAGGCCCTTACGCTTGCAAGTAATTCTTCAGTAGAATTACTGAGCCTTCTCCTCGGCCCCCTTAGTGTTGTTTTAATTTGCCTTTCTGTAATGAGTGTCCCCATCAGAATACTAACAGCATACTTTCCAGATCTAGAGAAAACAATCCTAAAATTCATATGGAGCTAAAAGAGACCTAGAATAACAGAAGCAATCTTGAGCCAATAAGAGCAAAACAGTGAGGCATCACAATACTTGACATGAACCTGTACTACAAAGTAATAGTGATAAAAACAGCATGCTACTAGAACAACAACAACAAAATACATGGATCAGTGAAATACAATAGATGGTACAGCAGCCTCCCGAGACACATTGAGCTATTTGATCTTTGACAAAAGGGCCAAAAGCATATGTCAGAGGAAAGATACCACATTCAAAAAACAGTGATGGGGGCCATGGAGGTGGCTCAGTTGAATAAGTGTTCCCAGGTTCCGCTAAAAAAAAAAAAAAAAAAAGAACTTTTCATTATGAAAACAGTTTGCAATTTATTAATTTATCAAATCCATCTTGTCAAGGTATCTTAAAACTGTCTCATTGATATTTGTACTTCAATAAAACAAAAATTAAAAAAACAGTGATGGGAAAACTAGGTAAGTATTTGTTGAAAATTAAAACTGGGCCCATATCTCTCTTCTTGTACTAAATTAAAATCAAAATGGATCAGAGATCTAAACATTAAAACAAACATTGATTGGTGCTACTGGAAAATAAAATAGGTAAAATACTTGAAGTCGTGTGCATAGAAAGGATTTTATAGACAGAATCACAGTGCACAAGAAATAACAGCAAGAATCAACAAGTGGGATTATATCAAATTAAAAGGCTCTCTACAGCAGAATAATAGAGTGAAAAGAGAGCCTACAGAATGGGAAAAAACATTTGGTCCCCTGCTTCTGAGATAAAGGACTAATAGTATCTAGAACATATAAAGAACTTTAAAAAGTTAAACCATCAGGAATAAAAAAAAAAAAAAAACCAGAAAAATGGGCAAGTGGTATGAACAGACACTTCACCAAGGAAGAAGTACAGATAGCCAACAAATACGTAGAAAAATGTTCATCATCTCTGGCCATTAGTGAAATGCAAATTAGATTCTCGGTAGGAGCATAAATTCTGCTGTAAACAACATAATATGAGGGATTTAGATTCTGTAATTCTTAAGTAAATCTGATTCCAAAACCACCCAGTTTGGTTCTGACTGACTGGATATAAGGAATAAACAGGAGATTGAGTTAGAATATCTGTCTCAGTGGTGTCGTTTATCGAGCACAAATTTGGAGGAAAGTTCTCTGCTCTCCAGGGCCTTCCCTGTGCCCCTAGGATTTAGGCTGAGTGTAATCTGAGTTTGGCTGCCAAATTTTGATGGAACAAGGGAGAAGCTACCTCTGTTTCATGCCAAGCTACTTTCCTTTCTCTTTTGTCCCCTCCTTTCTCACTCAGAGTATAACCTTCCAAAGACCTCATTCTAAATTCTGTGTTCAGACTCAAAATCCAGTTGACCCTTTGGAAAAGCCATTCTTCCCATCCACTCATCCTGCTTTTCTTTCTCTTTCTTTTCTTTCTTTCTTTCTTTCTTTCTTTCTCTCTTTCGTTCGTTCGTTCCTTCGTTCGTTCCTTGGTATTACAAGGCCTACAGGATCTCACTACATAGATTGGACTTATAGTGATTTTTCCTGTTTATAGCCTCCCAGGAGCTTGGATTATAGGCAGCATGTGTGCCACCACACCCAGTCTCAGTCATCACCCTCTCAACACGCCCTAGGGGTGCGACCAATGTGACAGGCCAGGGATGGAACCCCTGTCCCTGTACCTGCCTAAGCAGGTGCTTTAGTTCACTGTGCTATCTGGCCAGCCCTGGCCTGCCTTTTCTAAGGCATCTCTTATACTCTGGTTTCTCTTCAGATCGTATAAATCTTTTGCCTTTTCTAAGGCATCTCTTCTTTCTCCAGTTCTTTTCTCTCACAGAGAGGAAAAAAATGAAATTGCGAGAAACCTGTATTGTAAGTCCCACCATGTGATTGTGTCTTTTAAAAGAACTCCAGTGGCTGGTAGAATGATCTTTGTACATGTCCCTGACAGTTTTTTATAGATAGATACATGCACACTTACTTCATTTGCCTTCAATTATGTGAAGCTCCTCATGTCCCAGCTCAGATTCAGTTCAAGCTAAACTAGGTTGAGCTCAGCAATAGAGTGCATGCCTAGCGTGTGCCTAGCCCTGGATTCATACAAATACCCCCAGTACCAAAATAGAGGGAGGAGGAAGTGGTGAAAAGAAAGAGAGGGGGTAGGAGAAAGGGAAGGAGTAGAGAATTGAGAACCAAAAATTGCATCTTCTGGTAGTAATGTGTTCTGGGTAGATTAAAGACAACAGACTGGACCAAGAGACTGTTAATGGTCATTTTTTTGGAGATCCTTTCTGATGGGGGGGGGGCTGCTAGTCTCAAAATATTTGTATGAAAGATCTACATGTTTTCTTCATCCATTTATATTCCTGTTGCAAAACAGTGTCTAGAGCAACACTATGCAGTAGAGCTCTCTGCCATGATGGGAATGTTCTAATCTGTACTATGTAATATGGTACCCACTGATTATATGTAGTTGTTAAACATCTGAAATGTAGTTAGTACAGCTGTAATACTGCTTAATTTTATTTAAACATTAAAATTCAAGTAGCTACATGTAGCTGATAGCTTACTGTATGAGATAGGTCTAGATTCTAGAATATAATAAACATCTATTACATTACTAAAGGTGAATCTTTACCATGAATTAGGGAATAGACAGGAATGATGAAATAGGGTAATTTGAAGAAAGCCAGTTCAACTTCTGAAAATTTACTTTTTTTGGCTTTGTAGGTATGTATGTATAATAACAGGGAATAATGTGGGAGGAAGGACCATGTGGGCAAAACCAGACACCAGAAATGATTACAAGAGAGGGTGGTAGACTGTGGGATCAAAATAGAATGGAGCACTTACAGAGTCAGGCAGGGCAGCAACAATCTCTCTTCAAGGACCTTCCAGCCTTGTCCTGGTTGCTGTACTGACAAGTGGACAAGCATTGTCACTGAATGTTCATGCTGCAGGAGGCTAGGTGCTGGAATCTATGGAAGACACCCAAGGGCCAGACATCAAGCTCTACTTCTGCTAAGGAACCAGGCTGATGCCTAGATTGGAGGCACAGGATGACCTTTCTCTTGAGTTTATGGGAAGCTTAAAAGAGTTTTAAGCTGCAAATAACATGGGTAAATTTACATTTTAATAAGCTCATCTGCTGTCTTGTGGCCAGTTTCCACCTCTGGGTCCTTCTTGGCACTATTATGGTTTTTCTTTTGAACCAGTTACGTCCAGTGTCTTGTCTGCTTGTCTGGTTTATGTCGTGTTTTGTTTTTCTTCCTCCTTTGTTGCATCGTTCTCTGCTGGCCCCCACGTTCTGTTCTTCTTCGATGTCCATCTCTCTCTGATCCAAAGATCAGCCAGTAAAAAGCAGTCTCACCTGTCCAGGTAAGAGGGATACCACTCTGAGGAGGGAAGAAAATCCTTCTTATTTAAGTTATCTGGTTTTTGAATAGATGGTATCTTCACATGATTTAAAGTACCAAGGAGAATATAAGTCTTGAGTTCATTATCGTGCACCACCCATCCACACTACCCATCTTCAGATGCAACTCATGTTATATTTGTATTTTTTTATATCCTTCCAGAAACATGGTAGATTTTTTGCATGTGTAAGCAGATATGTAAAATATTGAAACAGACAGTTTCTTCTCCCTTTTACTAGTGTTTTCAATGTGCACATAGTTCTATATCTTGCTGTTTTCCCTCAATAAAATACCACACATATCTTGCTTTATTATTTTTTTGGTACCAGAAATAAAACTCAGGACTTGGTGCTTGGCAGGCAGGCACTTGTGCAATTGAGCTATATCCCTAGCCTCTTGCATTATTATTATAAAGTGCCACATATTTATTTTGTGTGGCCAAGGTCTGTGTCATTTTGATATAAAATGATGGATTTAACCAACTGCCCATTTAGAATATTTCCAGTGTTTTGCCATTATATCCTTTGATTCTATAACCTCCTTGGTCATTTGCTGTAGCTAGGATAGAAACTGCCCTTTGGCAGCAGTTAATAGCTTGGAAACTAGCAGTTTATACCGTTTTCTACAAATAAGGCCTATAGCAATGATTTGAATTTCTTGTGTTCCTGTAGGGGTCCTAATTAATAGGTCAAACAATGTATCTGGTTTGGTGCTCTGCAGTACTTTGAGAGTTTGGAATCTAAGTAAGGCCAGGCGTGTTGCTCAGTGGCATAAGTGCCTGCCTGGCAAGCACAAGATTTGAAGTTTGATCCCTGGTACAAAAAAAAGGAGAGAGAGAGAGAGAGAGAGAGAGAGAGAGAGAGAGAGAGAGAGAGAGAGAGAGAGAGAGAAACGGTAGAATCTAAAGTAAGGTGCCTCAGGCTGGGTGTGGGGCTGATTATGAGGTTAGAATGTGCTGCTGCCAAATGGAAGAGTCCTTCTCTCCCATGGTGCTCATAACATAAGTGAAATTTTCAGAGACACCAGTATGCTGCACCTCTCCTTTCTAAAGCAATGTAAGTTTCCAGTGACCCAGTAGGTTAGAACTAAATGCCCTGTCCTCTTCCTGGAGACAGCTGTTTGGGAGATGAAACCAACATGGGGAGCTTGTTTCTGCTATAGCCATTGCAGCATTCTGCTGTGTTCATGCAGGCCCCTGTAGGTTTTGACCTGCAGTGTCTTCCCTCTTTTTTTGCAAATCATCATGTAACACTAACTAGCTGTTTGTTTTTTCTCTTGTTTTTTTTCTTGCATTCATTTTCTCTGCTGCTCTGATCTGTTTCATCAGCCCCATTGCCGCATGGTAAGATTCAACAAGTATGAGTGTATGTGCACATCCCCTTTTTTTCTGTCACCTGACTCCACAAAAGGCTATATCTCTTCATTCTTCAATGGTTTTTAAAGAAAACTGCCCTGCTAGGTCAGTTTTCCAGATTGCTGGTGTTGCCAGCAGTGTAGATGTAGATAATCTCTTACCAGACTGAGCAGTTACAAGGTGGGTGTATGAGTTTCATTCTCCAAGACTCAGGGTCCTTGTTTTTTTTTGGTGGAACCAGGGATTGAACTCAGGCCCTTGCACTTGCCAGGGAAGCACTTATTCCACTGGGCCATCTCCCCGGCCCCTCAGGGTCCTTTTGACAGAGCCTCTTTTTGCTGGTACTCCCTAGCAGCTCATGAATGGATTTTCCTTACTCTTTCTCCAGGTTAAGTAGCCTGTCTTCCCTGGGAGATTCTGCACCTGACCGCAAGTCCCCTTCTCACCACCGCCAGCCCTCTGATGCCTCTGAGACAACAGGTAACCACTTTCTCCATATCAGCACGTGAACATAGCGAGCACATATTCTCAAGCTCAACATAAAGCACCTCAGTCTTTACCTTGAGTACCAGATGTGTGCCAGACCTTGTGTTACTGGTTTGTGTAATTGTCCCCTTACGTCAACCTAGAGAGTAGGTTTTATTGTCATTTGAGAAACATGCCCAACTGTCTGAGCTTGTTGGAGACAGAATCAGGACATGGACCCAGTTATGTTAAGCTCTGGAGCCCATTCTTGAGTCATTATGGAGCGCAGTCACACGTGCACAATGGCTGTCACTATCTCACAATAAAGACAGTAGTCACTGGCTTGGTTTCTTTTTATTGTTTAAAGTTCCATAGACGGTGTTCATGTGAATAAAAAGATTTCCTCCTGTCATTTGTCCTTTCCTGAACTTGGCAAGGGATCAACCCTGAGTCACCTGATACAGGGAATCCAGCTCTGCAAGAAATAGCAAGTGCCACCTGCTGATGTTATTGGTAATAACATGACATAATGCTTTCAGTCAGCCTAATAAGACTATTCTTTTACAGAAACATTAGTCTTCAGGAGGAAGGTAGTTGGACATGGCCCTGCCCCTTCTTTGGCCAGTCTCACCCAGACAGACCAGACAGACTGACATGTATAAGAGACAAGCATTTTAGCAGCCCATAGAAGGGTGTTTTCTCACGTGGGAAATGAAGACAGTTCCAGGTGCTTGCCAGTCACTAGAAAGCATGTTGTATGTTTGTACAGGATCAGGCTGGGGAATTGGGTTGGTTTGGGAAGGCTTCTTGGGTAAGAAATGCCCTGGTCTTTCCTGAATTGGCCTTGGCTTGTATGTACCAACCTTTAAAGCCTCTACCTGGGCCTGCTGTGCCGCCCCCACCCCCAGGGCATGCTGAGATGGCAATTGAAACTGGGCATGGTGGCCTGCGCCTATAATCCTAGCACTTCGGAGGCTGTAAACAGGTGGGTCACTGAGTCCGATCTAGCAGTGAGACCCTGAACACCCTGTAGATCCTTTCGTAAAATACAAAAAAAAAAAAAAAAAAAAAATAGACTCTGGGCCCAATTCTGTTCTCTCTGTGACCCCTGACAGGTCTTGTTCAACGCTGTGTCATCATCCAGAAAGACCAGCATGGCTTTGGCTTCACCGTCAGTGGGGACCGAATTGTTCTGGTTCAGTCTGTGCGGCCTGGTAAGTGTTCCCCTCTCCCTCAAAGTGGATACCTCTTGAAAAAGCACATATATGCAACTGTGCAGCATGATAGGTGGGTGCAGGAGCCTTTGAGACCAAGGATGAATTATTCTAGAACTGCTTCCCACAGATATCTAGGTCATTTTCCACAATGTCAAGCCATGAGGCAAAAGTTCTAGGGTTCATTTATCATGCTTGTTTTTCCAGTTGGGAAGTGCAAAACTGATATGAAAGCCCTCAGGCATTAGACAAATACCAGGTGAACCCCTTATACTGAGCCAGATGTGAGGAGGAATCAGAAGCCTTCTCTCTTCAGACTGACCTCCACATTACCTGCTGAGTGAGTGCGCAGATGTTCAGATCATTGTTGGTGGCCCAGGTTGAAAATGATAGCAGAAGGGAGAGGGGATGCAGGACAGTATAAAGCAAGTGTCTCTCAAAGGAATGAACTTTATTGTAGTAAATAGAATCAGGCCAGTGACATGGATCATCTTGTCAGTTTGTCCTGTCGATGAACACAGAAAAGGGTAAGCTCAGACTGGCATTTCATCCTAGGGAAAAGGAGAAGGAAAAATAGATTTGCATTAGTTTTGGAGGAAAACTTGAGATATGTTAAAGAAAAATAAAAAGAACTATAAATGTCTGACCAAAATGAGATTTGTGGATCTATAGAAATATAGATATAAGCCAGAAGCCTAATGTTCCAAGGGAGCAGGGAACAATAGGCAGAGCCCAAGGAGAGCTGCTGTCTCTCACTTGTAAATCCCTGAAAGCTGGGATTCAAGGCTGCAGATAATAGCTTCTTCTTCTGGCGCCCTGTTCTTTGATCCCTTGCTTAGAATGTTATCAGCTAGCATTTGTGTGAACCTAGTATTGGCAAATGGTGGAACTGCTATCTCAATAGAGATAGTAGTTTGTGTTCACCTAAGTAATTATGCACATTCCTTAGCCTGCCTCTATCCTCAGTAAATGTGAGATGCTTCTGAGGCTCTGGGATCACTTGGAGAGAGACTAATCTCAGTGAGACCTCTGAAGCTATATTCATCATATCTTCTCATCATTTCTTTTGGCACCAACCCATAACATACAACATGGATCCTTCCTATCTCACTGTACAGTTCAGGCTGCCCCCAAACTCACTGTGTAGTAAGACTGGCCTCAAACTTGTGGCAGCCCTCCTGCCTCAGCCTCCTAAATGCCAAAACTACAGATCAAATATCTTTTTTCTTTCCCCCTGTATTAGGACAGGGTCTACAGGGTCTTACTGTGTAGATCAGACTCACATCTCCATGCCCAATCTTAATTGCTGTCTCAGCGTGCCCTGCGGGCATGGCTGATATGACATACCACCAGGTGTAGAACCCAGCAGACCAAACCTCACCCTCTGCTAAGCAGGTGCTTTAGTCCATTGAGCTATCAGGCTGACCCTTGCCAATCAGATATCTTTAAAGAGTTTATTTTAATTGCTGAAATTATTAAAAGTTGTCACCTCATGTGTTTCATATATTCAAAAAAATAGCTTTTTCCTTTTCAGCTTTCATTTCTACAAATGTGCAAGAAAAAATTTCAAGTTATTTGCAGATTCTTTTCCATAAGTAGCACATTTTGGATGAAAGTCTTAGTACTCAGTGAAAAGCCAAACTGGAGTGCAATCACCACTGTACATATTTTTTAATGTACCAGAAGCATCTAGATGTGCTTTGTAGGAGTTTTGTTTTGATCAGATAATGCAACTTGCAGGTTTAATGATCATCTCAGGGCAAATTTACACAGCATAGTTTTTATGCCTTTCATTAACTAATTTCAGCTGCAGTGTTTCTTGAGTTTTGCAGTAGAAGCCATTTGAACTATATGGAGGTCAGAATCCCAATAGCCACTAGTTGGGTGATAACCTGAAACAAGACCAGGAACATGTTCTTCTAAGCACATTCTAGTCACCCAACACTAGAAGCCCTTATTGTGGTCCCTTTTAAAAGAACCAAGACATAAGTAGTTTAAAACATTTTTTTTTTCCTGCAAAGCTTTATTCTAGAGGGACTCAGACCTTCTTGGTAGCTGCCTTCCTCATGACGGTCAGCACACTGCTCAGCTCCTCACACTTCCTCTTGGTAGTGCGGATGTGGATCCTTACCCTTTTCTTGATGAACTTGAAGGCGCATTTGTCCTTGGAGACTGACCTTGAGCAGCTCCATGGCTCATGGAAGCCACGCACCTCCTGGATCATGTCTCACATGAACTTGGTGTGTTTGGTGAGGCTACCATAACAGTGGCTATGCCTTGGTTGGCTCACATTCTTAGTTACCTTGTGGCCTTTGTTGAGGCATATTGCCACGGGATAGTGGAGAGCCATAGCTACTGTTCTTCGATAGTTGCTGTGGCAGCTAAAACAATTTTTTTAAAAAACAAAAAAAGATAATCATTGTTAAAGGTATGAGTCCTCAATATTTTTATGAATCTCACAATTTATGAACTGCCAGTTTGACAACTTGCTTTCTTTTCTCCGTATCTCTCTTAATAATTACTATTACTTTACTAATTATGCTTAGTGCATTAAATTCACTTTTATCACTGCATAATAAAAATGTCATCTGACTTTGGAACATCTAGTCACTTCACATGTATCAGATAGAGTCTTCCTAGGGCTTGGCCCAGCCCTTCTCCCACCTTGCTAGTTGTCAGAAGTTGGGCTTCGAGCCAGGGGAGGTGTGCAGCACATAGAACTACTGGAGTCTGCTCCAGCTTCAAAATCATTTGTCACTGAAGCAGAATAGAACATCCACCTAGCAACTGACATATTTCACAAGGAAACATGACATTTCAGATAGGGATCTGACAGGGACCATGGTGTGAGTTCAGTGGTTTCTGAAGAAGGTTGTGTGGGGCTTTGTTGACCAGGCCCTGTTCTTTCAGGAGGTGCAGCCATGAAAGCTGGAGTGAAAGAGGGTGACCGGATCATCAAAGTGAGTGACCCTGATACTCATTACCTGGAAAAGAGACAGGCATGCAGAGGTATCTCTGGTCTCAGCTTGTCCTGCCAGCAACCCTTTTGATATGTGGAGTCTGTGCAGCACCATGAGAGGGAGCATGATAATGTAGTGAGAGAGAGGAGAAAGAATTAAGATAGGTGGTTCCTTGTTCTAGACCCTTGCCATTCTAAAGCAGCCATGCTTTTATAAGAGGTGTTAATGACCCCACTACATATATGATAAAAATAAGATTAAGGGCTTAAGCACCTGCCTGGCATGCACAAGGTCCTGAGTTCAATCCCTGGTACCAAAAAAAAAAGGTAAGCACAAAAATAAGATTAAGAAGGAGGAGCTGTAGAGTCTTTAGGTTTTCAGCTTGCTAGTTTGTGTCCCCTACAGAACTGACCTGAGATTCCTGGCTGTTCTAAACTGCTGGAATCCATCCTATCCATTCAGATCTGTCTTCTGGCAATGTCTCTGAGAAGCATTAAAGAAATCCTCATTCAGAGACTTCTGGTCCACTGGAAAGGAGGAAATTCATTGGGCCAGTTGATACACACATGTGAGGCAAATGGGCAGGAAACTATTGAAGAAGTAAATGACTAAACGAGTGAGTGAGTCTTGTCCCTGAAAAGTTATACTTTGGCTGGGAAGACAAAAGCTATGGCATATATAACAGGGATGAATTTCTAATGTTGATTTGAAAAAGCAAGTGACCAGAGGTAACTAGAGAGTCTGGAAAATAGCTTCCTAATGAAGAGACACTGAAATCTTAGATAGGAGCCCCCAGTTTCCATCACCATTACTCAGTGTTTTTTGTTCCTACAACAGGTCAACGGCACCATGGTGACCAATAGCTCACACCTGGAGGTGGTGAAACTTATCAAATGTGAGTTGGAAAGGGGTGAGCACTAAAGAAAGCTAAGGAACTAGTGGCCTGAGAGGGAGGAAAGAGCAGGCCCACTGACACTGGAGGCTTCCTTTGTAGGTGATTTAACCCTGAATAGTCCACATAGAAGACCACAAAGCCCTATTATCATTTCTAATGGAGACACTCATCAGAATGCTTAATTGTTATCACACTCATCTTTGCTACTTCTGTGCAGACAATATCTTATTGGGACCACATCTCACTTAAATAGCATCTGTCCCATCTTGCTTTCACAGACATTCTTCCTCATCTACTTCCTGTTTTGAGGGTAAAGGGGAACAGAAACTACTCTGTAGCCAAGAAGACCCCACAATTGAGTCTGCACAGATAATCAAATAGAAGCAACAATGTTTAGAGAAGAAAAGAGTGGGGAAAGTTTTGGAGGTTGAGAGTAGGGGACTAAAGTTGAATGCCTGCCATTTGCCAGGCAGGCAGTGTATGAGAGCTTCACATTGTCTGTTTCATCTAATGAGATAAAGAAGGAAACAAGATGGATGAGATGACACATATTTGAGCTCTGCAGGAAGGAAGGCAAACTTGGGTTGTTGCAGTGTAAGAGGGCAGGGACTAGAGAATGGTTGGGGCTTTACAGGTGAGCCTTAAACTATAACTATAAACTTAAACTATAGGATTACAAGTTCAATGAAAGGAAAAGGGAGAGCAGTCCTCTCCTATGCAGCTTGAATATCTACTCTCCAGGACAATACCACTTAAACAAGCCTCTCCTTGTCTTCCTCCAGCTGGTGCCTATGTTGCATTGACTCTCTTGGGCTCTTCACCTTCATCTGTTGGTATCTCTGGGCTCCAGCAGGAGTCGTCATCAGGAGCTCCCCAAGTCACTCCCATGATCCCACCACCACCACCTCCTCCACCTCTGCCACCTCCACAACGTATCACGGGACCCAAACCCCTGCAGGTAATGGTCTTCCTGGTTTTCCCTCCCCACTCTGTGATCCCTTTGAAGAATTCTCCTGTGGGGATTAAGTTAAACAAGATTATATTAAGTAGAGACAAGCAGGAGACAAATGAACATAGTGTCAAACAGAAAGATATTCTATAACTGAGTGTCCTTCTGTATGAAATGTATGTGAGGTTTTATCGGCCAGTGATGTTCAGTGTGTTCCTAAGTATCTGAGAGTATTCCCTCACCCCATCATGGACAGAAGGCATCAGCTAGAGGCTGTTGCCAGTCATTATTATAAGGATATGCTATTAAGTCAGTAGGGGAACAGTTTCCAAGAGAAAAAAAAGCTGCCTGGAAGTATGAAATATGAATCCCAGTTGGAAGAGGGAAAGAGACAAGGACAAAAGTGAGGAGAAAGATAGCCTTGTGAGTAGGAAAGCCTGCATGAAGACTTAAAAGAGGATGGGATGCAGATAGTTACAAGAAACGGGATTTTTCAGTTGGAAAGAAGACTGACCCAGCAAGTCCCTGGGAGAAGTTAGTCATTTATAGTAAAAGTTTCTAGGAAGTTCAGGAGTAAAATCAGAATAAGATTTTATGTTGACTTCATCCCAGCAAGGTCTTGAGTGTGTGTGTGTGTATATATATATAATACACCATGATCCAGGCTCTAGATACCAGAGAGCTATGCAGCAGGGTCAGTCTCCAACTCTCACTCAGTTCTGTCTTCATCCCTAGGACCCTGAAGTTCAGAAACATGCCACCCAGATCCTCAGAAATATGCTGAGGCAGGAGGAGAAAGAGCTACAGGTAAGGTCATTGCTGAAGATAGCCTGGCCACTGCCTTAGTGACACAGTACTAAAGCAGTCTGCCAGAATATGTAACTCAATTTATAGTTCATGGCCTATTACTATAAAACCTTAAAAATAAAAATACAGGATTACTGAAGAGCTGTCACTTGAATTTTGTTAAAACAGAGCTGGGTGTGGTGGTACACTCCTGTCATCCTAGCACTTGGAAGGTGAGGTAGGAGGATCATTGCAAGGCCAACCTGGGCCAGACAGCGAGACCCTATCCCAAGCCCATCCCCACCCCAAGAAAAGCATTTGTTAATGTAGAATTTTACTAATAAGAGTGCTTAGAATGATTGAGTGCCACAGATAATAGGTTAGGCTAATAAACAGATGATGAATCATATACTTCATTAGAACTGGAGAACATCAGAACAAGTTGAAGTTGATCTTAGAGCTTTCTAAGGAAAGAGGATAAGATGTGTGGGTAGTGAGACCTGAGCCAAACTAATAGTGTCAGGGCACAGGATGGTGGACAGGAAGAAGGAAGATTTTTGGGGTAAGGAAATGATTGCACAGAGAATAATCAGAAGATTGGTTTGACTGGTGGAGAATAATCAGTCCTATCAGAGCTGTGACTTGGGCCAGTCTTCTAACCATTTCAGCTCAACATGTTTCTTTTTCAGTGCTTACTGTGTGTATTGCCCTTGATGTGTTTAAAATCTAATGGAGGAAGTTCATCTTACAGTAAGAGGCAGCATAGGAGAAATAAGGAGTTGGCCAAAATAGAACAATTAATTTATTGAGGGAACCAGTGAGGAAAGGTGTTTCACTAGGCTTAAAAAGTGGAGCTTCAGTATCCGAAGGTGAAGGAAGAATGCTAATGAGTGGGTCGCTTGGGTTAACTATGATCCTATATTTAACAAGCACTAAGTCTTGCTTTGTGCTAGGTACTGTGTGTGTCACGGTATTAGATGAGAGTAGAGTTAAGGGCCAAAATTAGAAAAATTGATGAGAGCTGAGCCTTTGAGGAATTACCTATCCCACAGAACATGGATGGATGAGGAGGAATATACTACATTATAAATGATGATACATATGTATATATCAGCACAGATTAATGAAGATAACTGGTACTTAGGTAAAGATAGAACCTATACGTCCATAGTATAGAATCCAGAATTCAGAACTTCACATGTACATCTACTCTCAGTTGATTTTCAACAAAACACCAAAACAATCTAATGGAAAAGAAATTTCCTTTCAAAAATGGTACAGGGACAACCTGATACCTACATGCAAAGAATAAATTTGCACTTAACCTCATACAGTTAACAGAAATTAGCTTCTTGGGCATGGTGGCACATACCTGTAATCCCAACATCCAGGAAACTGAGGCAGGAGGATTGCTGTGAGTTTGAAACCAGCCTAGGCTACACAGTTCAAGGCCAGCCCAAATTAGAGTGAAACCCTATTTCAAAAAAAAGAGCAAAAAAGAAATTAACTAAAAGTGGGTCAAAGAATTAAATGTAAGAGCTAAAATGTTTTAAAAACTGTAAAACTTTTAGAAGAAAATAGGTATAAATCTTCACTGGTCTGGCCAGATAACTCAGCAGATTAAAGTACTTGCTTTAGGAAGGCAACTTGGCCTGTGTTCAATCCCCAGTGTGCTATGCTGGCTCCATCCCTGGGGTGCGCTAAGAGACACTTGAGACTGGGCATGGTGGCGTGTGCCTATAACCCCAGCGCTTGGGAGGCTGAAAACAGGAGAATCACCATGAGCTGGATCTGTGTAGTGAGACCCTGTAGACCCTGTACTAAATACAAAAAAATTAAAAAATAAGTCTTCATAACTCTGGATTAGGCAATGGTTTCTTAAATATGACACCAAAAGCACAAACAAGGCTGGGAGTATAACTTAGTCATTGAGTGTTTGACCAGTATGTAAGAGGCTATAAGCACAGACAGCCTGAACAAGATAATTGTGTTTCATCAAAACTAAAAACTTGCCAGCTGCAGTGGCACATTCCTGTAATTCTAGGCTGTCTAGGAAACAGGAGCATCACAAGCTCAAGGGCAGCCTTGAGTACTTATTAAGACTGTCTCCAAATTAAAAATGTGCTGAGATATAGTCCAGTGGTAGAGCTATATCCTGGATTTGGTCCTTCCAAAAAAGGAAGATAAAAGGGAGGGAGGGAAAAATGAAAGAAAAAGGCAGCAAATGGTTAGTAAGCGTTTGACAAGATGTTTGACATTGTTAGTCGAGGGGAGCTGCTAATCAAATGACAGTGAGATACCACTCTGTATCCAGAATAATGGAAAATAGCAAGTATTGTTAAGGATGTAGACAAAGCTGAGAAATGTATGTTTATATTTTGTTTACATATGCAGTGTCCTGATCTATCATCACTGTTTGGAATATAAAATATTGCCGCTATGCCGAAGATAAGCAGTTCTTCAAAATGATTTTTCAGTTTTAAATTTTGGGTTTTTTGATACAGGGTCTTACTCTGCAAATCAGCCTGTCTTTGAACTCACTATGTAGCCCAGGCAGGCCTCAAACTCACGGCAGTCCTCCTGCCTTAGGAGTGCTGGGCTACCATACCTAATTAGTTCTTCAAAAATTTTTTTGGAGGGGTGGATATGGAACTGGCGATTGAACTCAGGTCCTTGCGCTTGCCGGGGAAGCGCTTATACCACTGAGCCAACTCCCCAGCCCCTGGTTCTTCAAAATTTTAAACCAAGATACTGTGTAGCTCAGTAGTTCCACTCCTAGATAAGTACCCAGAAGAATTAAGAACATATGTTCCCATAAAGCTTATATGTGAACATTCAGAATAGCTTTATTTTTATTAGCCAGAAAAGTAGAAACAAGCCAACAAGTAGATAAGCCAAGTATCATATATCCACAGTGTTGTATTAGCCATAAAAAGGATGAAATACTGACACATATGCTGTAACATAGTAGAATCCTAAAAATATGCCAACTCAAAGAAGCCAGACAAAAGTCTACAAATTGTGTGATTCCATTTACATGGAATGGCCAGGCACATCCATAGAGATGGAAAATGAGTGGTTGCGAAGGGTGGCAAGGTCAATGACTACCCACAGGTACTACCATTCTTGTTGATGTGATGGGAATGTTCTGGATGAGATAGTGGGGATGGTTGCACAATTGTGTGAATATATCAAAAGCCACTAGATTCTATACTTTAAAATGGTGAAGCGCCTAGTATGACAAAAAACCACTATGAAAACAACATGCAATGTATTAATTATTGAATCTGTCCTGCTTATTTGATTTGAAACTGTTTCATTGCTATTTATTCTTCGATAAAATAAAAAAAAAATTAAAAGACAAAAAAATGATGAAGCTTTTGTAACATACCTCAATGGCAATTTTTTTAAAAAATGTAATGCTCAAATGAAGGAATAATTGTGTAATTATCAGAGTGATGATCAAGCTGAATGCAGTCTGCTGTGACTAGAACACTGCAAATGGCAGTGAGTATGGATGTTGAAAAGCTCTTTGGGTTGTAAATACCATGAGGAGCTTGGACTTTATCCTGAAGGCAGTGACAATTAAAGGTTTTTGAGTAGAGGACTGATCACTTTTTCAAATCAGTGTTATTTTAGAGGGTCATATTAAGTGAAATAATACAGGAAAACCTAGGAGGCTTTTAGAGATGATGACAGGCTTGACAACAATAGTGGAAGTCAGAACAGAAAGGAAAAAAGACATCTCCAGGTCTGAACAGTGGAACTTACTGGCTATAAGGGAGAAGGAAAGATGGCCCAAAGTGTGGATACCAGAGTGGGTGGTGATGCCATTGATGGATTCACTGTAGATGTGCTAAATTTAAAGGGGTGCATGAAGCATTCAGGTAACGAAGCCCCTCCATGCACATGGAGATGCGAGGGCTGAAGCTGAAAAGAAGAGGCTGTATTTAAATAGAGGTCTGGATACCCTCAGTACACAGATGATCTTGAAATTGGTCTGGATGAGATCTCCCAGTTATATGGCACACTTATATTGCATCTGTTCCTTGAAAGAGGAGCTGTTCAAAATAATGGGGAAAACACTAGGTTGTAATTGTTGAGGAATGACCAGAAGCGAGAGGACAGGGCCTCTGAGTGCTGGCTACTGTTTTGAAACATTTGGCTGTGAAAGGAAGGAGGAAAAAATGAGGCAGCAGTTTCAGGAATACTTTGAGTTGCTAGAAAAGATTCTATTACGTGTTTGTTTTAAGTCAGAAAACTTGAAAATTTTTATAGGATGAAGGAAAGGAATCAGTAGAAGACTGAATATATATGAGCAGTGTCTAGAAAGTGTCCAACGAAGCTGGAGAGATTGACTCAATGTTTTCTTTCTTTTTTTTTTTTTTTTTTTTTAACTTAGAACTTTTATTGTAACAGATTCCGGTTTTAATGCATTCCACCACTGAAGAGTGGCATTTTTTGTTTGTTTGCTCAATTCTGTGTTTGCAGTGGTGCCTTGGACATCGTGGGTATTTTAATAAGAACTGCTAGGAAAAAGGGACTGAGGGGGAAAAGAGAGGAACAACAGGTGAGGGGACTGAGGGTGGAGGGTGCAGAAGAAGGAAGAGGGTGAGCGGGGGCGCAGAGCAGCTCCCCGACTCATTGTTTTCTCAGACAGATATTTGGAAGTGGAATGAAGGTGGGAACTGTCTTAACAGATGCTACATGCTAGGTCTAAGGGGAGGGCTGGGGCTTGATAAGCATGAAAAGGGTAAAACATTAAATGTGAAGAATCTCTGGGCATGGTG
>PVKA01026261.1:0-31921 GCA_004027165.1 Ctenomys sociabilis
GAGACCAGCCTGAGCTACAAAGTGAGCTTAAGGCCAGCCTGAACTGCATAGTGAGACCCTGCTGAAAAAACAAAAACAAAACAAAACAAAAAAACCTTTTAGTCTCAGCTAGTGCCTCTCCTCTCAGATAAATTCTAAGTTCTCAATTTCTTTTTTTTCTGTTTTGGTGGAACCAGGGATTGAACTCAGGCTCCTGCACTTGCCAGCTAAGCGCTTATCCCACTGAGCCATCTCTCCGCTCCTCAATTTCTATATTGCTATATAATGTTAGAAGGAAAGGGAAAAAAATGATAATTATAAAATTGGTTGCTGAAAATAGTTGTCTTTACCGGCCAGAAATGTAATGTACATCAAGGGTTCTTTAGTTTGGAAAATAACCTACAAGTACCTCTATCCAGCAATGTTTTTTTTTTTTTTTTGTACCAAGAATCAAACTTACAACCTTGTGCTGGCCAGGCAGGCACTGTGCCACTGACCTATACCCTTGGCCCCAAAGCAATGCTTTCCTGAACAGCTTTGTGAGGGAAGCAAATGGAACCTGGGAGTGGGGGAGCATAGCACTGTCTAGAAGGAGATGAGGGAGATGAAAGACAAAGCTGGTTAGCACTGTGGCTAGAAGCTGGAGGTGCAGAGAGATGAGAAATAGAATTTCCTAGTGGTACAAGTGCAAAGTTGCCTTTAAAACTACAGATTGCTAATGGGTAATTTTAAGGTGCTTTCTATATATGCTGTTTTATAATCTTTTTTTTTTTTTTTCTTTTCAGCACTGGGGAGTGAACCCAGGACTTTTGTACTGAACTACATTCCTAGCCTTTCCTCACAGTTTTTTTTGAGACTGGATGTCACTAAGTCCTTAAATTACCAACTTATATTCCTTCTGTCTCGGCTTCCCAGAGTGCTGGGATTACATGCATGCAGGACTACCCTCATTCATACTGAAATGTTTCTCTTACTTTCTTCCTAAATGCTCCATTGAGGTTACTACAGTCACAGCCTTACTTAAGTGAACCTGGACAACAGAATGGAGATAAAAATCAGGTTGGTGTTCAGTTTACCGATTCTACAGCCCCAGGAGGAGAAATGAAAGTGGAGACCAAAGACTGAGGGAAGGAGCAGACTGACAGTCAGAAGGTTTTTTTTAAAGTTTTATTTTTATGGAGTGCATAACGCTCACACTCTGTGGGGGTTTGGAACAAGTATACAACACATCTCAGCTCTTTTTTAAGTCCCCTTCCCTTCCCTCTGGTCTCATTCTTTCCACTCTTGGTCCCGTTCCGATTTGCAAAAAGACCTAGTTCCTTGTTTCCTATTATCTTTCTTTTATTTTACTCATTTATTTATTTATATTTTGGGTTTCTCAGATAAGAGAACCTGAGTGCCTGATTTATTTCACTTAACCTTAAGGTATTGAGGTGATGGTTGACTCATGTTTATTCTTTGCAGTAGAGAACATCTCCATTGTTCATAAAGACCACTTTCCACACTCTTGATAAGAGAGTAGGTTTCCACCCTACTCTTTTTGAGCTAGGTCAAAAATTTTGAAAAGGTGACCTTCTCCAGCTGGAACATTTGTAAATCAGCGGCTGGGGAAATCCGTTTCATAGAAGAAACAGATAATTTTTTTTTATTTCCTATGAATCAAGAGAATAGAAACAGAATTTGAGTTTTTTTGTTTTAAAAAAACAAAAACTTAAGATTATTTATTTTAACTGTTCCTTTAAGTTCTTGTAAGTTTAATAAATCAGTAAAGTACAAATATTTAAATTATAGCAAATAATAGAAATTCAATGTTTAGAAGGCAACTTGAAGTTTTTAAAGCAACACATTCCTCTGCATCACATTCATAGATGTACTAATGTTATCCTGCCTGACACAGTAAGATATAAATGAAATGAAGCTACATTATGTATTTTCACTTTAGCAGTTCTTTTTACTTATGGCATTCTATTAACCATGTTTTGTGAAATGGTGGATTGTAGATTAAAAAGAACGATATATTATTCAGCTTAGTCTGACTTTCCATTAACTTTTACATTAATAATCAGGTTTAATACTGATATGAGTATTACACTTGACTGATATACTCAGTCATTTTGTGCAGGCTAATGTACTGCACAAAAGTGAAGATATGCGAGATTTATTGAAGACAGAAACAACTCCTGAGGAGAGAGAGAGAGTCACTGAACTAGCTGATTCCCACACACCTGTTGTTTTTTTTTAAATTTGTCTGTTTTTTAATTGAAAGACTGGTCATGTCTAATCCTGATGGGATTTTTAATAAACAGAAGTACTTACATATCTCTACTTATGTGGTGTTAATGACATTCACTTGAAGTCAACATGTAGCTTCTGTTTGTTGTTACATAGCATATAAATATAATTAGTGTATTTGATGCATATGGCTTACACTACTGACTTGACTAAAATGGAGAGTAAGAGCATGTCTTTTGTAAAAGTCATAAATTCTTCAGTCATGAAAAGTGCTGTAGTAGCAAACATTCATGAATTTTCTATATATCTGGCCTTAGTTGGAAGACATCCTTGTCTAATGACCAAAATCTATTTAACTTCTGTGTTTGAAATAGTAAGCATATTTTTCCAAAAATAAATGATCACATTTATTCAGGATTCACTTTAGCCCTTTTGTTATTTGGTATTATTCTCACATTGATATATAATTAATACTAAAAAGCACGTCATTATCATAACGCAAATACATTTATCTATAAATATATTTGCTGTAGATAATAGTCTACACAAGAGAGCAGGTCTGCATCAGTCCTCAGATTTTATTTTATTAAAATGACAACATTATTAAATTGAAATTCTCTCCAAATGAACAAACTCATGTAGCCATTCATGATGCTTAAGGCAGCCATCAATTTAAAGAAATTACATATGGCTCAGAACCAAATTTTTAATATCCTCTCTGCCCAGATAGGAAACAAAATGAAACAACCCATGTTTGAGGCTAAGCAATAATAAACTCAACTGCCATTTATAATCATAAAATATCTTCTGAAACTTGTTTCCCACTTTGCATGTCTATATGTTCTGTGTGTAGAAAAGTTGATTTACCCTGGATGATTTTTCCTGGTCCTGGAGTTATTTCCATAATTAAAGATCTCATTCTATTCTATTATATGAATAATGCAAATCTTTATTTTCCCAGTTCAAATAATATGAGAGATAGCTAACATTCATACAAGGTAAAGGGGCTGTCCTGTAAATATCTTCCTTTAAAAATTGTCTTCAGTGACTTGATGTAGTTAATAAAAGATGAGAAAACCAGGCTGAGCATGGTCTATAGTACCGGCACTCTGGAAGGCTGAAACAGAAGGTTCTTAAGATCAAGGACAGTTTGAGCATCTTAGTGACTTAATGAGATCCTGTCTAAAAATAAAAAATTTATTTTATTTTATTTTTATTTATTTATTTTTTGTCTTTTTGAGACAGGGTCTTACTATGCAGTTCAGGCTGGCCTTAAGCTCACTTTGTGGCTCAGGCTGGTCTCAAACTCACAATAATCCTCCTGCCACAGCCTCCCTAGTGCTGGGATTACAGGCATGCGCCACCATGCCTAGCTAAAAATAAAAATTTTAATAAGGGATGGGAATGTATCTCAGCATGAAGGTTTTGGATTTATTTTAACTGTTCCTTTAAGTTCTTGTAAGTTTAATAAATCAGTAATAAGTATGAAGAAAGTCATATTTAAGAGGAAACAATATGGCTGGAGAGATAGTTCGATAGTTTAACCTCTTGCTGGACAAGCACAAGGACCCAAGTTCGATCCCAGGTAATACATGTTGTGACAGCCCTGGAACCTCGGGTGCCTCAAAATTGGGTATGGTGGTGCATGCCTGTAGTCTCAGCACTGAGGAGGCTGAGGCAGCAGGATCACTATGAGTCTGATCTATGTAGGGAGATCCTGTATCGAATAATTTTTTTTAAAAAAGAGAGAACAATATGAATTATGCTCCAAGATATGCTAAGATTTTAAAGCAAAAAAGTTCACCAGGTTTCCAAATTGATTTTTAAAAAACCTACATAAAAATTATGGCACATAGGTTTATGAGATATGGCATAAAAGGAGGTTCTCTACTGAGATAGGAAGTACCAATAGAATTGCCTGGGGCTTCCCGAGGTTTGAGAGCCCCTTGTGGCCCATAGTGAGAAAATATGTGGAGAATAATTCAGATAATAGCTCTTATTATTACAACCAGAATGTGTGAATTCAGCTGTTTTTGGTGTTTTCAGATTTACCTTTAAAAGAGCTATGTGTTGTTTCTGCACAAAGTCTTCATCCATTCTAGAGTATGTATCTTCCTTATGTCTTCTGCTTTGATGTTAAGTCTAAATGAAATACTTCGATCCATTAGTGTAACGTGGTTGACCCAGTGCCCTCTCTGTCACAATGTTGATTCACAGCCATAAGGAACAATGTGGGCAGCAAGCCAGGCTACTGAGAGTGTCTAAACCCTGACAGCAGGTCAAACATGGTCCTTGTTTAATTGGCCCCTGTCTTGAGCAAGCAGATCACCTGTCATAGTGAGTGTAACTCTCTCATTGCAAGAATTAGTTGTACACAGTTTCCTGTTATAAAGACTTTTCAGGAAGTTCTTTGTAATGAGGTTAAGGTCCACCAAATATAGAGTCATATACTCAAGTACTAGATCATTTCCCAGGATCAGCAGCAAGCGCAGCCAGTGGAGGAGGGGACGGGATTCACACTCAGTGGCAGGCACTTTACACATCTGCTATTGATGTCTCATGGGTTCTCAGTGAGGGAGGTAAAATTCAGAGACTTGGAGACACTTGTTAATTGATTAGGCTAAGGCACCACTGGGTGAGACTCAAGGCTCCTTTAGTGAGAGTGCTTATGTTTTTTCTGCTTGACTGCACTGTCTGCATGTTGTTTGGGGAATTTTTCTTGCATCCCTCAGTGACCGAGGTTCTTTCTAAAGACTTGTCCTAGTTGGCAACAATCCAAATACATAATTAAAGTGCATGTTGTTGGTTACAAAACTTATTTGGTACAAGAGTTACTGGAAATCACACATGCAGTTTTACACTGCTACATTCTCTTACAACACGTTTAAAATTTTTAAGAGAGTCTATTCCAGGAGCTTGATTTTTTTAAAACCAAATTATAGACCATTCTTTTAAGATTGGAGGATCTTCTGATCCAGGTTGATTTTAACTGTGAATGTTATCCTACATGCTTGTTTAAATCTCAAGTTCCTGAATGGTTTGCTGCTAGCAAATAGACATTTTTAAGCATTAATTTTGGTGGTTTTTTTTCCAGCAGCCAAAACTATCGGATGTTTATATTAAAGGTTGGATGAATGACTAATATATGGATAAAAGTATCGTAATCCTTTTGAACTCAGAAAAGATTTTATGCTTTGTTAGATTTCAGATGCCAGACTTTACTTCTAGGTTTTGTCCCTAGCATCCATCCTAAGTTCCTTGTTTTTCTTTCACTCCATAAGTTCTAAATATAGGTTGTGTTCCCAGGAGATTTCTTAGCCACTCCAGGTTGAAGCATCATAAGTAGTCATGGTATAGTTATTTCTCTCTTACTAATTCTAATGTATCCTGCCATTGTTTTTGGTTAGATATGGAGACTGTGGAATTGGATCTTCTGGGTTCACATTAAGGCTTTGATTTCTTAGTCAACAAAATAAAATTCATAGTAGGCTCTCATCAGAGAATAGTTGAGAATTAAATTACAGACACATCAAAGTTGTAGTGTAGATCCTGGTAGAGAGTCAATCTTCAGTGAATGTTAGTCATAAATACAATTTTAAGTTGCATTTATCTCTGCCAGGAATCTCTGTCATGACATATGTATGTTGGCTATATTCACAGTCACTCCCCCTCCCTTGCATTACCTCCTGAGCTCTGCCTCCCACCATCTATATTGATGGATTCCCATGAATGCCAGTGCTACTGTGAACTTCCAGGGTGAGGGATCTAAGAGGTGCACTGCTCATGAGATCTAATGATGATCTGAGAGCTGCATCACTGCAGAGCTGAGCAGTGATGCTGGGGCTGGGGAGCAGCTGCACATAGAGCTGCACATGAGTTGAGAAATTTGATTGTCTGAGAACATAATAAATCAAGTGTTTGCAGACTCATATCAAAAATCTTTCATGAATGACAATTAAGCTGCATCTGGTGGAAGGCTTTCTTTCTTTCTTCTTTCTTTTTTATTTTATTTGTTTTTTTTTTTGTTTGTTTGTTTGTTTGTTTGTTTTTTGGCATAACTGGGGATTGAACTCAGGCCCTTGCGCTTGCCAAGGAAGCACTTATTCCACATCGCTGGCCCCAAGGTGGAAGGCTTTCTAATGACAAGCAAGTTGAGGTGCTTCAACTGTACAGCTGCCCCTGGTGGCAGGTTTTATGTCAGATTCATTACTTATTTTAGACTTGCATGACCTTTTTATTATTTTACTTGCAACTTCTGTCCATAACTCTTTCCTGTACTACTTGTCTCATAGCTTTAGTAATCCCACAAACTAATCCTAAACAAAATGAATAAAAAAAGAAACATCACTGGATAGCTTCTTTGAAAAGGGGTGAAGACCCAATCACAAAACAGCAGAAGACTAAGATCATCAGCAAAAGGAACACAGTAAAAGGAACACACCACAAGTCCTACTTTCATTGCAATCAGTGAATCACATTCTCCAAGCCCACTTTGTATAATAGCAACTGACTATCCAGAAAAGCCATGAAACCTTCCCAACCATTTTGCCTGATTCTATATTATGGTGATTGTATAATGCTTTGTAGATTGCATTGGAATAATAATAGAAATAAAGTGCACAATAAATATGATGTACTCCAATTGTTTCAAATCCCATCACTATCTGTGGAAAAACCGTCTGCCATGAAATAGTTCCCAGTGGTGAAAAGCTTCAGGTCTGCTGTCTTATAACCTTATTTAGTCCTGAGGAGGAGTCCCTCACTGTTTCAATAACAGTTCATGAATTGATAAGATCACACATTAATGTTTAACTCTGAAACTTTTTCCTCTCCAATTTTAATCTTCTCCACCACATTTTGTTATTGCTTAATGAAAAATATGCCACTCACTACCACTAATCCATCTACTATTCCTGTTGACTTAATAAAATTCTAATTTTACTTCAAATGCCAAAGTGCCCTATTAAATATACACATGTGTATAAAAGTCTTTTACAGTTAAAGATGGTCATGTGAACCAGCTCTGGCAAATGAAATATAAAAATCTATCAAGAAAATTTCTGTTCAAGTTTTTAAAAAGGACATAAGATGTGGCCTTTTTCTTTTTTATTTGCATGGAGAGAACATGGTTGTGATACTCTGGAGGTAGAAGAGTCAGAGAGAAGAACTGTGGTAAGGATGACATAAGAGTAGAAAAATTCCAAAAGCCTGGGTCATGATGACATCCTAGGTCTACCATGTAATAACTTCCTAAAAATACATTTATGTTACAGGAGGAAACAAAAAACAACAAGCCCGGCTTAGAAAGTATACATAATCAAGATTTTGTTATTAGCAGACAAATACAATCCTCTATAATCTGCTGTAACAAAATGCATAAGGCAGGTCTCCACTGAACACATTGTAAGATGAGGTTTTTACTGAAAAACCTTTGTTTCAAGTTGGTTGAACAGTCCCTTTCATGGGTGATTAGTAGCATAGAATTATATATAGTAAGAGTGATGTTCCTTATTAGTCCCTGATAGGGACTAATTAATTAATTAATTTCTACAGTATCCTACATATTGTCTTCATTACTATAGTAAGGAATATATATGAATAAGTAATGGCTTCTATCTTCTAGGATCTTATTAAAGATGACTAGACAAAAATACATGTATTTTTGGAAAATGGAAAATGAGATCCAGCAAACACTAAAATAGGTGTAGATATAATAATAGGTGCAAATATTGCATTTTGTTGCACAAATTGAAAGCTTTTCAGAGGAGAGTTTGAAGAGCAAGCAGTATTTCAGTAGATAAAAGAAGAGAATGGGGACCTGCCAAATAGCTCAGTGTACTACAGCACCTGTTTAGATAGGGACAGGGACCAGGGTTTGATCCCTGGAGTGTGCTGCTGACTCTGCCGCCCTTGGCACTCTGAGATGGTGATTGACACTGTGCGTGGTGGTACACCTATAATCCCAGGGTTTGGGAGGCTGAAAACAGGAGGGTCACTACAAGTCCCATCTGTGTAGTGAAAACCTGTGGACCTTGTTTAAAAAAAAAAAAAAAGAGAAGGGGAAACAGAGAAAGTATAACCTCAAGAGTTACTAACTCAAAGAAAGGTAGGGTTAATACATTATTTTAGATCATTTTGACAAAAGAAAATTGTTTTGCCATTTAATTCTAGCAACAAAGGTAGAATCATAAAGACATTTTTTGACAATTAATATAAACATAGATTCCTTATTTGCACATGCCAGCACTACATGTGAGAGAGATTGGAATATAAGGGTGCATCTGGATCTCCACAAATGTGAGTTACATAAACCTTTCCCTCCTTAAATTGGGGCACTGAGTGAGTGCCCAGCAGGAGAGAAAAGTAACCAACACAATGACCATGCAGGTCGTGCTAGCCATTCCTCGCTTACTATGGCTGAGTAGTCACCTTGCTTGTAAACCTCCCTGTATATGTGTCCCTACATTTCTTTGGCTCTTACATTTCCAGGAGACTTGGCAAGCCTTGGATTCTAAAGCAGCTCTGTTGTCTGATTTGTTTTTGGCTGTGTCCATGAGTCCCTAGAATATCCTGGAACTGGCATACATATAGTCACAGTCTTTTTTGAAGATTAGTCCTTAAGTTTTCTCTGTGTTAACATGTCATTTTCTTTTTTGGATATTTAGGCCTTCCTCTACCTATGAGTTTGCCTTTATTGCTTGCTTGCTTTTACTTTGGCTTTAAAGAGAGTAATATTTTGTTTTTTGTCTTTGTATTAAGGTGACTATATTTTCCACCAGGGATGTTTTATGCATTATATGGTTATCCTCACGTAAACCACAAAGAGTAAACGTGAATGCCTAAGAAGAATTATTGCTAATGACACTGGAATGATACGTATAAATTGGTGTTGTCCCAGATACCATGATATCTGGCCTCCTATCCTTTTTTCTCTTCCAACTGACATACAGGAGACTGATATCTTCAAGGGCAGATGTTATATAGCAAATGAACAGCTATTGACCTCTAACCCCTAGGACTACATCGGACTTCTTCTGAGTCTTTTCAGTTTCCAATCCTCCAGCATCTAAATTGCTAACCTCCACTGTGCCTGGAAGGGCCTTGAACCCCACCCTGGGGACAAAGTTAGTATTTGCTCTGACAAGGCCTATGCCATATGAGTCATTAAATATTTTTCACGTTACTCTCACTCTTTCCATGCCTATATCTACAAGGTCCACTTTTCTCTGTAATTTTATCATCATTCTCACAGTGTCCAATCTTAGTACTCTGATGCCACCCAGGCTTTAGTTTGTTATTTCATCTCTTTGTGTATTGTGTCACATTCAATTTTGTAGATGTTGCTTAAACACTTAAGGGAAGGAAGGTATTTGAGTTTGTTATCAGCATCACAGAAACACATGATGATTAGTTGCCCTAGGCATGCAGCTTTGAAAGCAGAGCTCTGTCCTTTCACAATCACAGCATTGTGGAAGACTGATTTCGTCTGTCCTTCCACTCCCTTGACTGGAATGTGGAGAAGAGGACTGGATGCAAGAGTAAGATTAGCAAAATGAGAGAAAACTTTCAGACTGTTAAGATCAATGGAAAGGTAGAGAGCCATTCTGTCTTTTGCTTAAAAATGCAATATTAAACATTTTCTATTATTTGGCCAAATTAAGACCTTATCAGAAGCAGCAGAGAAAAAAAAAGAAAAATGTGAGTTTTTTTTTCAATTGATGAAGAAAAATTATCTTCCTTTTCGGCAGCATCAAATGCAAAGCCAAGACAAATTCTCTTCCTACACAGCAGTAATTAAAGGGCAAAACAATATTTTTATGCCTTTATATAATTTTGAGATCTCAAATCTAAAATCCTACAAGATAATTGAAAAGGACCTTTTTTTTTTGGAAATTGACTTTTTTTTTTCATCATACACAGAATTATAAGGGGCCCCGAAATTCTAAAGATGTGATGGAGATGTACTCACAGCATATATTCTACAGCATCGGTGGCTCACAGGCTGCAGCCACCTTTTGTACCACTGAATGTTCTAAAAGTTTTGTCATCACTATTCTAGAGTAAGGCAGATCTGGATTCAAATCCGTATTCTAGCCCTTGCTGACTTACCTTTCTATATATCAACTTCATCATTTTATTTATTTATTTTTATTTTTTAAATTTTTCTGTATTTTTAGGAAAGGGTCCACAGGGTGTTCAGGGACTCACCACTAGATCGGGCGCCTAGTGATCCATCTGTTGACAGCCTCCCAAGATCTGGGATTACAGGTGTGCCACCACTCCCAGTTTCAATTGCTGTCTCAGCAGGCCGTGGGGGCGGGGCCGGCTAAGTAGGCCCCCTGCGCTTGCTTGCAGGTGCTTTAATCCACTGAGCTATTGGCTGGCTCTTAACTTCATCATTTTAGTACAAAACAAATAATGCATTCCTGATGAAGTTGCTGCTGACATTCAACAATTTAAAATTTAGGAAGGGGCCGGGGTTCCATCTGGGGGCCTGCCATGCCGGGGGCGTGTTGAGATGGAATTGACACTGGGCGTGGTGGTGCATGCCTGTAATCCTTTAGGAGGCTGTAACAGGAGGGTCACTGAGTCCAGTCTAGTAGGGAGGCCCTGAGTACCCTATAGACCCTTCCCTAAAAGTATAAATAAATAAGTAAAACAGGCAGAATGCTCACTAGCATGCTACCTCACAGCAAGTGCCTAATAAATTTGCACTTTCTACTTTGAGACATTGTAATGCAGATCAAAAGAACTAAAGAAAACAAAAGAGCTTAAATAAAGAGAAAGCAAGGGTCAGTGTGGCCGGAGATCTGGAACAGTTTGTACATATGAACATCTAAGGAGTGTGTGAAGAGGCGGAGAGCATACAATGAGAAAAAGAGAATGAAATCGGGAAGCCCAGAGGAGGCAACAAGGGTCAGCAGCCTCGCAGCTCGGAGTGAGGACAATGAGCAAGCTCCTGGGGTGCTCATGAAGCCTTCACTTCTCAGAAAACCAAAAGGATGATTTTGGCAATTTCTAGATCTCAGATGAGGAGAGAAGAGGCACACAGAATAATTGCACCCCTGTGGGTCGCTCCGTAACTGCCTGGATTTATAGCCTTGTGGTCCCTGGACTCCTAGAGAAGTGATAAGAGTGCTTTAGGAGGCACTGGGAATGGCCTAAGACTGCAAATTTTGGTGTCTATTTATGTTTTCTTTAACAGACTCCAGTGGCTTGTTCAGATTCAGCCAGAATGTCTAGGACCTGTGTTATACCACTTCTTAAAGCTTTTGATGTAATCTTATCCTCAGTGTTGTTTTGGGGTGTATACTTGAGCTAGTAATAACTCCACGGTCTTTCATAGTAATTGGTTAAAAATCAGAGAGTCTAGAAAAATAAACCTGCTGTACTCATCACCCAGCTTCCCCTCCC
This sequence comes from Ctenomys sociabilis, assembly GCA_004027165.1. Lineage (NCBI taxonomy): Eukaryota > Metazoa > Chordata > Mammalia > Rodentia > Ctenomyidae > Ctenomys > Ctenomys sociabilis. The sequence continues at coordinate 11,626 of PVKA01026261.1, forward strand.
CAACTCTTGAAGGAGAAAAGCTGCTCTTTCTGTAAATACATATGTGTGAGGAAGCTTATGGCCCAGTCTGGAAAGTAGCCTACAACCATGAGAGGAGGGAAACTGACACTGTGTGTGGAAGAGGAAAGAGACGGAAAGAACTGACGTTCTCGAAACAGAGCTGACTCTGTTTTAATGATGTCCCAAAGCCTGACCTATCTGTGGACTTCCTCTCCTATGAGCTAGAAAATGTACTTATTATTTAAACAAATTTTCTGTTATTTGTATAACTAAATGTTCCCCAAAGTTTGAGAGCCAGTAGTTCATATATTTGAAAAATATTTTGAAAAGGAAGGACTAATGAAGAACCCTTAAACAAATTGTCCAATGTTTCAAAGCCATTTCAGGATCACATGACATATTTGTGTTCTTTTCTTCATCTGCAGTGGTTAAATAATTTATGATTTTTCACTCTGATACAGTTGTAGAAATGTCCTTGAATGGTCTTTATAGTTGTAGGATAATAGAGAACCATATATATTTATATATGGTCTTTGATTATATATATATATATATATATATATATATATATATATATATATATTTCAGTTTTTCTGAAATATAAGCTCAATCATTCAACAAAACCAGTGTACAAAAAAAAATGTGATTAGAAGGATCTATACTGCAACTGTATCAAGGCATTACTGAGGAGAGGGGGCTGTCTACTTTTATTTATTTATTTATTTATTTATTTATTTATTTATTTATTTTGTCTTTTTGAGACAGGATCTCACTATGCAGTTCAGGCTGGCCTTAAGCTCACTTTGTAGCTTAGGCTGGTCTTGGACTCACAACAATCCTCCTGCCTCAGCCTCCCAAGTACTGGGATTACAGGCCTGCGCCACCACCCCTGGCGGGGCTGTCTACTTTTAGATCTGAATCTACCAGACCCTTGATAATCTTTTGCTCTAAGAGTGACCCTTTTGTTTTCATGGGTAATTATACTGCTTCCCCAGACTAAGACAGCTAGCACCCTTGCCTTTGAAATTTTCAAAGACACACCTATATCCTAATTCAAACTTTATAAGTGCACTATCTATTCTAGACCTTAGACATATGCATTAGTTATCCAGACAACAGAGCCTAGATGTATTATCCTGTGTTCTCTGCAGAGCACTCTCATCTAAAATGCATATTCTTTGAAAAATCTGTAACATATGTATTGTTGTATGTTGTTCTGTTTCTGTCTTTTTTCTAATTTTTGTTCTTTTGTCTTTACATTTCAAAATAAAGTATAATTAAAAAAATAAATTGTTTATTCTATTCAGAGCACCCAGCTACTTCTGAATGCTCTTGTCTTAGTTACTTTCTCATTGCTGGGGTGAAATGCCCAAAGTGCACAAGTTAAAAGGAAGAAAGGTTTGTTTATTTGTTTTAGCTCACACTTTGTAGAGGTTTCATTCCTTAGGCATCTAACTCCTCTCATGCAGGGCAGCATGACAGAGGGGCATAGCAGAGGAGAAACAGTCCATGATATAGCAGGCAGCAAACAGTCAGGAGGCAGCCAGCGGGGAGCCTTCCTTTTCCTTTTTATTCCATTCATGATACAAGTCTATTGGTCACTGTCACCCACAGCAACAGTAGGTCTTCCCATTATCCATATCCAGAACTATTCTAAATCAATCAGTGTACTAATTTAGGCATCACACACCTGTAACACAGATGCTTCCCAAAAGTCCCACCATGAGTAGAGGTTTTGGGTAGAGATCTATGTACATAAATCTTTTTCTTTTCTTCATTTTTTATTTTATTGAAGTACAGATATCAATGAGACAGTTTTAAGACACCTTACCAGGACAGATTCAATAAATTAATACATTGCAAACTGTTTTCATAGTGTGTAGGTCATTAATCTATCACCATTTTCATCACTATGAAAGATTTAAGGAGATGAGTATAGTAATCTGTGGCTCTATGGGGCTACATATTCCATTTTGCTACCTCTGTATACCTCCCCATGATTTGTACCACAGCTTTCTCCAATGGTCTAGACAGAAAGCCAGGCAAATGTCTATTCTACTCTTTGAATCTACATTTAAAGGTAAATAGAGGGAATTCTGTAGGTCCATCCTTGGTGCTATCCTATTTGCATTTTTGTAAAAGACTTAGAGTAATGCCTTAATAAATAGTATTCAAGACTGTAGATGATACAAAGCTAGAAGAAATATCTGAACATATGCTAATGGCTGAAAACATTTTTCTACCTCTTACTGTGTTCATTCTTTTACATGTCTCACAGAAACCAGCTCATTTAACTCTTATTTCATAGACAAAGAACTCAGCAAGTGATATCAGGTCACTTGCCTAAGACCAAGACTACAAAAAATGACAGTTACAGTTTTAACTGTAAATTTTAACCAAAAATTGGTTTTAAATCGCATTCTCTTAACCCTATGATGCCTTCAGCATGGTGTATAAATTAAGCCAAAAGGATGGATTCTTTAAGTTTGGCAAAACAAGGAGGGAACTGACTGATTTATAAATTACCTGAACAAGGACAAAGGTTATTAGTTTGTCATAACCTGGATCTCAATAGTAGAAAGATTTTAAGATAATCCCCAAAGGAAACTTTTGATTCAAGAGCATGCAATTAAATGTTCCATCAAACTCTGACCCATTGGATAATTCCAAAATATTTGATTAAGTCTTATGTCAGATTTCATGAGCAACATGGTCAGTATCAAGCTATGTGGGACGTCAGCCAAAAGTTCTGAAATCCACTGACTGCTTCATCTCAGGTGAGACAAAAGCTTAGTAAAGGAACATCAGTGTTCAGGTATTATAAAGATCATCATCAGGAGGAAGAATGGACTGTGAAGTTACAAGGATGCTATCTCAGCTCAAAACTGAATAGTACCATCTAAATATTTGAAATCTTTAAAAATGTTGCAATAGAGCAGTAGGCAAGGCTCTGTCCTTAAGGGTTTAACTCTCAGGTAAGAGAAGTTTCAAGTATGTAGACACTCATTTGCTGAGCATCTTTTTTTTCACTAGAAGGTAACATCAATTGAAATATTACTTGAATAAAACTTTTAAATTTTGGCTTTCCAAAGGTAATTTTTATTTAAAATGGAAACCAATTTCTCCTACAGCTGTCAATTGGAAAGATCAAATTATTATAGGGTTGTCAATTGGAAACATCAAATTATTATAAGGTTCTCAAAACTCACATTAGTACATACTGATAGGCAAAGTTACCAGTAAAATATGAAGGAATAATGTTTATTGAAGCCTCTAAATTGCTTCTCATGCACATTGCAAAAATGTTGAAAATTCAATTTTGAATGGGTGTTGTCCTGTCACTTTAGGGTTTTAGGTGCTTTGTGTTTGGGAAATGCAACCATAAATGAAAGTATAGAAGTTAAGTGCCTGACTGCCCTGGTGGGACATCTTGCAAAGTGAGTGTACCTGTGACAATGAGGAAGAAGGGAAAGATTAACATAACTAGGGAGGCAGGACCAGGGATAGAGTGCAGCAGTATAAGTGCCTGCCTGGCACGGGCAAGGTCCCAAGTTCAGTGCCCAATACAAAAAAAAAAGTTAAAGAGGCAAGTTCTGGGTAACCTCAAAGAACATGTCTGGTGAGTCATTTATGTTCACATTTCTTTGAACTTTGCCTACCCTAAGGGCAAAGAAGCAATTACATAGATAGGATGTCGTACCTTTGTGGCACAGTGCATCCCGCATTTGCAATCTGTTCATGATCATCAGTGGCATTTGTATTCAATGTTGTCAGGCAGAGGTAGTGCCCAATAACTATTAGAAAGAAAGCCATAAAAGTATGTATTTAGGAACAAAGCACAACCAGTATTCACAATGTGCACTATAAAGACTCTGGTCTATTAAGGGGAAAAATCACCAAGGAGCTCCTGAAAGATACTTTTGCATCAAGCACTATCTCCAGAGACTCAGGAAGTAAATGAAGTGATTATCTGTCACTCACAATTTCGCTACTCTGAAATTGGAATCCACTGTGACTGTGACCATGCTGTATGTGGCTTCCCTCTTTCTATTTGCTATTTTACCTGCGTCTCACATACTGATTGGAAAAAACCTTTTCCCTAGGTTTTCTTCTTACTGTTTGTATTCTTCAAAAACAAGCAAGAAAAATACTCTAAATTTTATTTCCAGACACGTCACATAGTAAGAATCCTGTCTTAGCATAGTGTTACCATTATTTCTCCCAATTTCTGAGAAAAACAATGTAATGGTTTAAATATATTTTCTCCTCCCTCCTCTTCCTTATCTTCTTCCTTTTCTCTTTTTTCCTCTTTTATGTTTCCCTTCAAAATGAAAACTTTACTTTCAGTTTTATGATGCTACTAGTAAAATAGCATTTATATGCTGCTTGCTATGTGTCTAGGAGTGTTCTAAGTACATTGTTTATGCAGATTTATTTGATCTGCTCAGCAATTCAGGACATATTATTAAGTGTTTGGATAGAAATAAAACTGAGATTCAAGATGCTCTATAATTTGCCAATGATCACATGTAATGAGGTTTACTAGAGTATCAATCAGTGCTTACTAGAGAAACAGATATAATGCATGATATACACACAGACCAGAATTTGAAAGATTGGCTGACAGTGGCTACCTGAAGAATCAAATATAGAAGATTGCAAAAGGATTTTCTTTGTGCAGGAGATCAGATCTGAAGGATCCAGTCAAAGGCCTATAGCTCACTCTTACGTCCATGTGAGTGTTTCAGTAGGTCAAAGGCTCAAGAGGGTATTCTAGAGGACTGAGGAGTCTTTCCTGGGTGTCAAGAGCCAGGAGACACGTTCAAGTAGTGTAAATCCTTTCAGCTACCCCCAGAACTATGGTGATCCAGTTTGGTTGGGTGTTTCTTATTAAAGTTAATACAATCAGTTAATGATCACTAGGTCTTAACCATCCAGCAGAAAAGTATAAAAATGAAGTATACATTATGGGGCCATAATATTAAGCTGAGCTGTAAATGGCTATGGTCAACAATTTCTTCGAATAACTCACTATGGTTGTAGAATGCTGGACTGTGTTGGATTGTGGTGTCGAGTTCAAGCACCTAAGTTAGTTGAATATCATTGAAGTGCCCACTTTTGACAGGTGTAGACAAAGGAAGGGGTGTAGAAAGAAAAAATCATGATGTGTGTGTATAGACAGTACAGTTGGGATAGATAACGCTGTGCTTCTACATAATTCTATGAGAGGCAAGATTGGCACTAATGGTGGTTGAACAGGATATTATGTCGGCTTCTAGTACTACGGTCATCCACTAGGAAAGTAATTATTGAATTTTTGATATAATTCAGGCATAAAAACATAAGATAAGTAAGCAGCTACACTCTTAATTCACTGATAAGAGATATCTGCTAAAATAATATCTGTAAATATAATATCATGTATGCACCTTGTACAATACCAAAACATTATGAAAACAGTTTGCAATGTATTTGCAATGTATTAATTTATCGAATCTGTATGGTTAAGGTGTCTTGAAACTGTCTGATTGACATTTGTACTTCAATAAAATAAAAAAAAATGAAAAAACAAACAAACAAAAAACCCCATATATATATATATATATATATATATATATATATATATATATATTTGTCTTAGTTATTTTTCTGGTTGCTTAGACAAAATATCTGACACCCAAATATAAGGAGGAAAGGCTTTGCTTTTTAAGCTCATAGTTTGTAGAGGTTTCAGTCCATAATTAGCTGGCTCCTTTATGAGGCAGCGTGGCAGAGGGACACTGAAGAGTGAAGGACGAGTAGCAGCAGCAGTAGCAGCAGCAGAAAACAACAGCATCAGCAAACAACAATAGCAGAAGCCATATGCAACAAGTGAAGGCTTCTTTCTGTTTCTGACATTGTATGCAGGCTACCCTTCCTTAGGGTGGGTAGCACTTAGACCCATAATCCCAGCAGTGTATCCTTGGTCCCAGCATCACTCATCCAAGACCCTGCTACCTCCAGGAACCACCATCTGTGACTACATGAGGCTTTAAGGGGACATCTAGATAAGCCATACCAATTGTATAAGTTGGAGATTTTAAGTATCCCATGAAAAAAAAACAAGAACATATAAAGAAGTTTAATAGTTATTTTATTCATTTATTGTGTTCTAGAAGATCACACAAATTAATGACTGAACCAGTACTAGAAATACACTTCCTAATGCTTTGTAAAGTTAATGTTGAATGAAAATAACTTCATTTCAGTAATATAAATGACTGTAGCCCTTTCAAATTCAATTTCAATGAAGAATTTTTAAAAAGCCTCTTTAACTCAATATTTTCAATAGAATAGCTTACTGTAAGAGATACATATTTTCAAACAGTTCATTGCAGTGTTTGGTTTGCACTAAGTAAAACTGATCAGCAGTGATAGGTTCATGTTGATTTATGAGGAACTATAAGTAAGTGGTACAGGGATGGCTCAGAAGGAATTAAAGCGCTAAGGAGAGACTCAGAGACATAAATGGCCCAATTGGACTGTGTGGAATGCCCTCTTCTTTGATAACAGTTTTAACCTTAAGCACTACCAATATCTCAGTGCCTGTGGTTATCATTCAGACTTCTATTTTCTTTCATTCTATATTGTCTCTTAAACTGTGGCTTAAGATATATACATACATAAATATGCACACACATATAGATAAATGCTAGGCCTCATGACAATAATATATTTTCATAGCAAATTATTATTCTTGTAACCACATAACAGTTTGCCTCAAGTGTCACTCAGGCAGCATGTCTGTTTGCATACTGTCCTGAGCATTGCTCAGACTATGTCATTTCAACAATTGATTCTTGTTTTGAATAAATTTGACAAAATTATCATTTTTATATTTCTTGTTATCTTGTAAAAGTTGACAAAAGTATGAAACTTTTGGTCTTATATTAAACAATTGGACTGGTAAGTAGTTAATAATAATAAATACAATTTCAAAACATCTGAAATAGTCTCATTTTTGGAGTTGAGCTATAAACATTGGCTTTATGCAATCTTTTTTGTCCTGACAGATTTGTGGTCATCATAATATATGCCTAAATAAATCCAGGAAAATAAACCAGACCATTAATGATAGTTTAATTAGATAAAAAGCAAGGTGTGACAGGATATGCCTGTAACCCGTGCATCTGGGAGGCTGCAATAGAAAGATTATAGTTTTGAGCTCATTCTGGGCAACTTAACAATTGAGACCCTGTCTCAAAATAACAATAAAAAGTAATGGGGATATAGCTCAAAATAAAGACCATGCGTTCAAACCCTATTATTGGAAGAGAGAAAGCTGTTAAATGAAGCACAATCAAATCAAATGATGACTAGAATGAGAAACACAGGCATTTTATCTTCTTAATGCTTTATTGTCAAGTTTCAAACATCACTAAGAGAAGGTGACCAAAGCAAAACAGAAAACCATCTTCTCTGTTCTTGTCTTCTCTCTTGGCTTTGTTCCCTTTGTCTCAGTGCTTTCTATCCATATGGAGGAGGGTAATTCATTTCCTTCCCCATCAGTAACTGAGAGAAATCTCAAGGTCATCATTTTTTTTTCTGTTCCACAATTATGAATTAGAACACACTGTAAAAAATACTGATATATTTCTCTACAGCTGTTATAGAAAAAATAATTTCAGAGCACATAGGTTGTTTTGCCTATAGAGAATTTGTAACAGTAATGTTTAACATATATTTTGTGTCTAATATATGTAAGTACTGCATAAAATAAGTTTTAATCCATAATACCATCTGTCTTAGTCTCTTTCCTCATTTCTGAGACCCATATCCAACTTTAAAGGAGGTGCCATTTATTTTCGCTTATGGTTGTCAGTTGATATACCCCTGACTTCAAGGTCCAAACAGCCCAGCTGAAGGGCTAGGAGGAGGAAGACTACTTGCATCATGGTGACCAGGAAGATGAGAAAGAAAAGGGAGGAGTCAGGGAGAAAGATACTCCCTTCCAGGTCAGTCCCCAGGGGCTAATTTCCTCCAGCCAGACCCCACCTCTCCAAGCACATTCAGCCTCTGAGTTCACCTGTGGGTGAATCCACTGATGAGTGCAGAATGCACAGGAGGATCACTGTGCAGTGCTCCTAAGCTAACTGCCCTCCAGAACTCCCACCTGCATGCATACAAGAGCTTTGGGCATAGTTCTTTGTCTAAGTCATAACATCATTCCATAAGGTCTTCTATTTAGTGCTAATATTTTTATTTTATAGATAAAAATAATGGTAGAATGAGAGGTTAAGCAGCTCAGAATTGGCAGGACTGGAATTAATCCAAATTGTAATCATCCTGATCTTACCCCTCTTTAAAAAAATTTTAAAGAGAATAAAAAATTATAATAGAAAAACCGCATTATAAACAATACAGAATTTCCCTAAAAAATGATAGCTGCTGATCTTATCTTTTCTTAACCAGAGTTCAGGCAAGTAACATTTTTAAAGAGATAATTGGTATGAGTTAAAACAAATTACTGTGTATATTAGAAAAATTACCAGATGCACGAGGACGTTAGCTCATCTGGTTGTTTAGAAACAAGGATTGTAGTTATAATTTTCATAAGAAAAACCCTCAGGGTATCTGACAAATGAGATAGGAAACAGTTTCTGAAATAACTTAGCATATTATTTTGTCTTTAAGCAATGATAAGAAAAATTCTAAAAGTCATCTAAGTTACAAGATTCTTTTTATCCAGTAAGTATTTGTTAGTACTATGAACAGTATGAATTTTAAAGTGTAGCTCTTTCCTTCATAGAAACTACTAATAAGAGAACTTGGTATTTTTATTATACATTGTACAACTGTAACATCATAGCACAATTGTTTTTATGAAATACTACAATAAATAGTACAGACAAAATACCCATGACATCTGCAAAGGTTATTCAAAATAGGGTAGAATAATGTGGACCTTTAATGAAAAGTTTCTCCAATGAACTGAAATTGAGCAAGTATTGGATACAACTGAGAGTATTGGATACAAATGAGAGAGATGTGAAGCAGGTGTACTAAGTGTTAGGAAGACTGCGAGGCAAGCTGTTGTGGTTGGAAGATGGGAGCTGTGTAGGTAAATCTAAACAGTCTGAGGCTTAGGGGTATGGACTGTGTTGTATAGTAACATGGAATTATGAGGAGCTTTAAAGAGCTGTTAAAGTGTTTTAATATGGTAATGGCAAGGTTGTGTAAGGTTATATAGAGTGGATTGGAGAAGGACAACATCAAGTTAGAAAGAGGATTAAGGAGCTGTTTTATAAATCTTGGTATGAACAAGAGATGTGAAATAGGATCGATTGTTCTAAATCCTGTAGGGGAAAAAGTCATCAGTGAAGCTAACTGCTGTCAGCACTGTTTCCGCAATGGTGAAGATGAAAGGGAGCCGAAACACACTGTGTCTGAAGATAAAAGTCCCAGAGCTCAGAATTCAAGAAATCTGTTTTCAGGTTATAGAGACAAAGATAGGTGTGAGAACTACAGATGAAGTTAAAAGAGAGCTGAGTAAAGGTGAGTTTTGATTAAGAGGTGAGGAAATGGCATTGAAGCAAAGTTAAGAGAGGCAAAGCTACAATTAGGGTCAGAAAGAGCCGGCCAGACAGCTCAGCAGATTAAAGCGCCTGCTTAGGCAGACACAGAAGCTGCTGTGCAATCCCCAGTCTTGGGTGCTGGCCCCACCCCTGGGGCACACTGAGACTGAGAGCAGATGGTGACTGAGCTGGTAGTGCACCCCTGCAATCCTAGCACATGGTAGGCTGAAAACAGGAGGATCACTATGTAGTGAGACCCTGTACTGAAAAAATAAAATAAGCCAATTAGGACCAGAGTATTCCTGTAGAAAGGCCTAGGTTGCCCAGCACTCTAAGTGGGAGAAGCTCATCCTATGCTTTATGACTGGACAATCATTTCTTTGGTTTTGACAACATGAAGAATAGTATTTGCTGCCGACAGTAACTTTGTTGGGCATCAACCAGTTGCAGTTTCAAGGGCTTTGTGAAAGCTAGGTTGGTTCCAAGAGCTTTCTCAGGAATTTACTTTTCTTAATAGACTGAAATCTAAAAACCACATGCACATCTCAATTGATGCAGAAAAAGCTTTTGACAAAGTTCAACATTCATTCATGTTCAAAGTCCTACAGAAAATTGGAATACATGGACGCTACCTTAACTTGATAAAAGCCATCTATGACAACCCAAAAGCTCATATAATCCTAAATGGGGGAAAACTGAAATCTTTTATTCTTAAATCAGGTATGATATAGTCTTGGAATCATTAGGAGCAGCCATTAGAAAAGGGGGAGAAATAAAAGGAATAAGAATAGGTAAAGAAGTTAAATTATCGCGATTTGCAGATGACATGATACTTTACTTGGAAGACTCAAAAAATTCCACCAAGAAACTACTAGAGCTGATAGGAAATTCAGTAGCATAGCAGGATACAAAGTCAATACTCAAAAGTCAATAGCATTCCTCTATACAGATAACAAGCACACTGAGGGAAACAATAGAAACAATACCTTTTACTATAGCACCACGGAAAATGAAATACCTTGGAATTCACTTAACCAAGGAAGTCAAAGATCTTTTCACAGAAAACTACAACACCCTAAGAAAAGAAATTATAGATGATTTCAGAAAATGGAAAGATATTCCCTGCTTCTGGATAGGAAGAACCAATATCATGAAGATGGCCATACTCCCAAAATTGCTATACAGATTTAATGCAGTCCCTATAAAAATGCCACCAACATTTCTTTCTCCCAGACCTAGAGAAATCATTCCTAAAATTTATTTGGAACCACAAACAACCTAGAATAGCAAAAACTTGGCCAATAAAGACAAGGCAGGAGGCATCTCAATTCCTGACTTGAAATTATACTACAAAGCCACTGTGATAAAATCAACATGGTATTGGCAACAAAATAGACCTGAGGATCAATGGAATAGATTAGAAGATGCAGAGGCATCTACAAACACACTCAGCCATCTGATCTTCTTCAAAGGGGCCAAACAAGCTTACTGGAAGACAGATAGCCTCTTTAACAAATGGTACTGAAAAAACTGGCTTTCTATATGCTGAAAACTAAAACTTGACCCAGCTCTATCACCATGCACTAAGCTAAAGTTAAAATGGATTAAAGATCTAAACATTAAAACAGAAACACTCAATCTCCTGGAAGAGAAAGTAGGGGGAACCCTTGAAGACATAGGGGTAGGCAAAGAGTTCATGAACAAGCATGTATTCACACGGGAAACACTTGAAAGAGTCAATAACTGGGATCAACTCTTCTTGAGAAGTTTCTGCATGTCAAAAGAAATTGTCAACAAAGTGAAAAGAGAACCCACAAATTTTGAAAAATATCCTAACTAATAAGCACTCAGACAACGGTCTACTCTCTAGAATATAGAAAAAACTTAGATATAACAGGGCCCTATAATTGAAAGACCCAATTCAGAAATGGGCATCTGAGATGAATACACACTTCTCAGAGGATGAAATTAAAGAAGCGAATAAATATATGAAAAAATGTTCCACATCGCTAGCCGTCCATGAAATGCAAATAAAAACAACACTGAGATAGGATCTCACTCCAGAAAGAATGGCTATCATAAGGAAATCAACCAGCAACAAATGTTGAAGAGGTTGTGGGGAAAAGGGAACACTTCTCCACTGCTGGTGGGAATGTAGACTGGTACAACCATTGTGGAGGTCAGTGTGGAGACTCCTCAAAAGAGTAGGACTAGAAATCCCATTCAAGCCGGCTATCCCCCTACTGGGAATTTTCCCAGAGAAACTGAAAACATTGTATCATAGTGATATATGTGTACCTCTGTTTATAGCAGCATAATTTGTGATAGAAAAATCTTGGAACCAACCAAGATGTCTGTCACATGAGGAATGGTGGAAAAAGATGTGCCATTTCTATATCATGGAGTATTACTCAGCTATAAAGAATGATAAACTTGAAGCATTTATATCGAAGTGGATGCCACTTGAACATATACTCATAAGTGAAATAAATGAGACACACATGTGCAAATATCACATAGTCTCCCTAGTATAAGAAGACATAAGAAGAAATACAAACAGAAATGTACAACAACAACTAAAGACAATTGAGTCAGATAGTTAGGGAAAACTAAATGGCATATGCTGCAGGGTACTAGTCAGCTTTTCTTCTGGATGGTTAAGAACCTAAGTTCACAGATCAAAGTTGGAGAAATAGAAGAGCCACAAGGCCAGCCAACATTTTGGCCCTAGCCTTTCAAGGTCAGCAAAGACTCAGGGCATAGGAGAACCTGAACTGTAATATTATGAAACTTAGTTATGCCTCAAATTTTCTGATCAAGGAGATTATGGAGCTACAGAGGAAAGAGATTAATGATCTATAGTGTACCAGGGGAGAGTCACATGGAGAGAAAACTTTCTCTCAGGCTCTCACAGAGAGCAAACTGTCAAGCATTGGCTGTGACTCATCCACATGGATGAGAAAGACAGGATCTACAGAGTAAGGTACAGGACTACAAGATAAAGCCTGAGGGGACTTCACTGACCTCATCAGAAAGAAAACCTACATCTTTTGTTGTATAGGTCTTGCTCTATCTTGGTCTTAACCATTTAGCAGAAAAGTATAAATATGAGGTGTATAACATGGGGCCATAATAATAAGTTGAGCTGTAAATGGCTCTAGTCAACTTCTTCAGATAACTCACTATTATTGTGGAATGCTGGACTGTGTTGGATTGTGTCGCTGAGTTCAGGCACCTAAATTGGTTTAATGACAATGGAGCACTCATCTTTGACAGGTTGAGACCAAAAAAAAAAAAAAAAAAAAAAAAGGTATAGAAAGGAAGAATCATGATGTGTGTACAGTTAGGATAAATATGCCGTGCTTCTGCATAATTCTATGAGAAGCAAGATTTGCACTAATAGTGGTTGGACAAGATCCTATGTCGGCTTCTAGTACTATGGATAACCACTAGGAAGATAGCAAGGTAAAAAGTATTAATTATTGAATTGGTGATATAATTCAGCAATAAAAAATAAAATAAGTATATAGCTACACTCTCTTAATTCACTGATTAAAGGCATCTGCTGTAATAACATATGTAAGCATTGTATCATGTATGCACCTTGTATGATACCAAAACATTATGAAAACAGTTTGCAATGTATTAATTTATCATATCTGTCCTGTTAATTTGTCTTGAAACTGTCTCATTGCTATTTGTTCTTCAATTAAAAAATAAATATAAATAAATAAATAAATGGGCAGTTAAAAAAAATAAGAAATTTGTTTTTCTTTGACAGACTACCACCGCCACAAACCAGTTTTCAATCTACATCAAAGAATGAGAATGGATTTAAAAAGTTACAGGGCCCAATCAGGGTTTTAAAAAGTCAAATATAATCTAACAAATAGAATTACCTTGGCATGGAGGTAAAGGCCTGTAATCCCAGCACTCAGGAGGCTGACATGAGGATCTTTGTGAGTTTGAGACCAGCCTGGGCTACAAAGTGTGCTTAAGGCCAGACTGCACTGCATAATGAGACTCTGTCTCAACAAAGCAAAAAAAAGTATGTATATATATAAATTATATACCTATAAATTTTACAGCAGAAAACATTTTTCCTTAGAACTTCTCCATAATTCTCCACTTAAGCTCTAAACTGGATTTTCAAAAATAGCATTCTTTTGTTTTATAAGTGTTTTTGTACCTGAAGAACACTTCCATATTTACTTTTACTATCTAATCTCTTCCTCGTCTTTTTATTGTAGTAAGTTGGATTAATAGAAAATGTTCCAGTTTGGAAGAGTAAGTTACCATGTGCTTAATTTAGTTTTTGCTATGATTACATTCATTAAGGCATAAACAAAGTCACGACATTTATATACATAGAAGATAGCATATTTTTGATCAAGCATGCCACTGGGGATTTCTAGCCAATTAGTAATACTGTTTTACAGTGCTACCCCATGTGTAAGTAGTTGTGAAGTGTTTCAAGAGTAGAATTTCATCAGTGGTTTCTAGAAGGTGGAGGAAGTCTATACAACAAGAGACATCTGCACTAATTGGGAGGAATTTCCAGGAGGCATGGACAGAAAAGAAATTTTATTTCACAGCTCATTATAGACCATATAGAGAGGGTAGCAATATACTGCTAAACTTTTTATTACATCTCTGAAGAGGAATTAGCAGTAACATCAGGACTACAGAAACATTAAATGTTATTTTTAGTTTTTAAGATATATATTTATGTTTATAAATTGATAGAATTGTAATCTTTTCTCAGTTTTAATGCAATTTGGATGGTAAGGTTGAGCCAAAATGTTGGATAAATTTGTAGCAGAATTTTCTTCGGAGAGTTGAGGATCTCCTGGCTCATTTCCCTCAATGTTTTATCTCAGTAATTCAAGCTCTAAGAATACTCCTAAAACCATGTTAAGAGATTCAAATGCATAAATAGTGTCTAAAAGCAGATGATATTTTTCTCTATATATGAAAGACCAGGGCCATCGAGATAGCTCAGAAGACTAAGCGCCTGTTTAGGCAAACAAAGGAGTTCAATCCCAGGCACCGCATGCTGCGCTAGTCCACCGAGGGTGCACTGAGCTAGCCACAGAGACTCAGTATAGGGGTGCATTCCTGTAATGCCAGCTCTGTGGAGGCTGAGAACAGGCGGATCACTATGAGTCTGAGCTGTGTAACGACACCTGGTACCCAATACATAAATAAAATAAATAAATTAATTAAAGGACCAGAACAGCATCAACAAATCTAACCAATCTATTTTTCTCTGGAGAATATAGTTTTTTGCTAAAAAAATGCTGCATATCCCATCTTGTTTTTATTACTGTTTAAGTAATATAACGAACTCTGAAAAGAATGCTATGTGCCAGGATTCCCTATTCTTATTCTAAACAGCTTTGAAGCACACTTCAGTAAATGTCAGCTGGTCATTCTCTATATTAAATATGATTATTGGGATTTCTTTGGAGGTGTCCAGCTACAACATTGTTGCCATTAAGTCATTCTTGTGTCTCTTGAAGATGCCATAGGAACAACAACAAATATACTTTGCCTTTCAATATAAACCTACAGATACTTGAATTTATAATAGAATTGTTGACTTCTCTTTATTATAAAAATATAAAAATTAATTGGTGAATCATCACCTTAGTGTGTTTCAATTGTGCTATATAACTAACCAACCTAGTAAAATGGAGCAGGGTTAATGTAAGAAATTTTCTAAAGAAAAAAAAGATCTTGATCTGGATGTACCTGTTTTGATGAATTAGTTAATTTAAAGAATTGGCTTTACAAAGGTCAGTGAGTAACATGAGATAGCTGAGGCTTGAAACACAGTCTCCAGCTTCTACAAAGTAAAAAGAAATTTGAAACACTTTGTTCTATGGCAAGGAATGCCATTTTATCTAAAGATTATTTTTCCTAAAATCTTTTAAATTACACTTTTCAACTCCAAACATTGATTCTAGCACCTGGAATTTGGAGGTTTTCAGTGAATTAGTGTTATTGTTATTCAATTATTTTTCCTCAGTCCTACTCTCAAAAAATTTCCCATTTGTTTTGTTTCTTTATATGGGAAAAGTTATTTTCTTCAATTGGGCAGCATAAAAGAAATAATCATTTTGAATATTAGGGAATGGAAATAACAATGATTTTCTAGGAATTAATTTACATGTTTGGATAAAACAAAGTAAAAAAACAACTTTAAAGGAACCATGATCTTTACATTTTTTAGTTACTTTTACTTCTTAATATGTTCTCAACATATTTACTGGGTTATTCCTTTGGGATTCAGTTTGTCTGAGCAAACCTATTCTTAAATATCCTCGTGAATCCAAATTGTTTATAATTTTCAACAAGCTGGCAGCATCCTGGGCAAAGCTTTAGCACACTATCTTTGACCAATTACTCAGTTTTTATTTGAATTACTGAAAGTTCAGTTAAACTTAATCATTTATTCTTTAAATAACATGTATGTATTCATCATGTTCAGTCTTGCCTTTTCATTGCTATGTCACAATCCTGGTCCATTCCCTAAAACAAATCATTTGTTAAAGTTTCAGTTACTTTTCTTTCATACCCAACACCCAAAATTAAGAAAGGAAAGATTCATTTAGCTCACAGTTCGTGGAGGTTTCACTACATACTGAGCTGTCTCCAAAGCAAAGTGGCTCATGGTGGAGGCAGCCATTTACGGTGGCAGAAAGCAGCAAAGAGAAAAAAGGAGGTGCAGGGGATAAGGCTGCTAGCTATCTCCTCTCCCCTCCTTACATTATGATGCAGATTACCCACCCTAGGGCAGGTGTAGCCCTCACACCCATAATGCCAGCATTAGATCATGAATTAGTCACAAACTGTAGAAACTGTCCCATGAGTGCATGAGGCTTTTGGGGGACAACTAGACACAAACCATAACAGTCAGTGCTATTTCTGCTTTGATTCCCTTCAGTGCTAAGCCTTAAAACTGCTAGTAAATTCCTTGAACACAGGAAATTAATATTTTTGCATGAGCTTAAAGACTATTAAGTAACATTTGTTTAAGGTCAAAAAAAGATAAAAGCACAGCTGAAAAGTTAAGGTAAATCCTACCTCAGTATTATAGTGGGAGGCTAGGACATGGTAGCGTGCTGAAGCATTGTGCAAAACCCACCAACTAAGTAGACTTATTTACTATGGATGTGGAACAGAAGCACCTGAGCCTAACATGCTATCCTGCCAACCTCCACATCCAGTACCAATTTTTTCTTTTTTTTGCGGAATCAGGGATTGAACTCAGGCCCTTGTGCTTGCCAAGCGAGTGATTATTCTACTGAGCCATCTCCCCACACCCTCCCAGTACCAATCATGATAAGAGAATGCACCAAACCTAGCACTTGATAAAAATCTAGCATTAATTGATTAGGACATACAAGAACCTGGTAAGCCTAACTGCTAGTTTACCTTTGTATATCATTTTATTTTGTTCTGTGGCAAAGTCATATATTTTTTAGTGTTGTTAGTTTTCTTTCTTTTTTTTTTTTTTTTTTTTGATCATGTTAATCCATCTGGACATTTTTTAAGATTTATTTATTTATTTACATAATCGATACAAGGTCTTGCTATGCATCTCAGACTTGTGATCCTCCTGTCTCAGCCTTCCAAATGCTGTGATTATAGGTGTGCACCACCACACCCAGTTTCAGTGGTGGGCACTGCACAAGGCTCATATGGCATGTGGTCCTGGTAACTGAACCTGGGTCTTTGCACTTGTGAGACAGGTGCTTAGGCTGCTGAACTACCTCTCCAGCCCATTTGAGCATTTTTTTTGTTTTCTTTGGAGCTGTCTTTGCCTTCCAGATTGGCATAATGTCCTACCTATATTTTCATAGCTTCAGTCTCATTTGATTACCAGTAGTATGAGATTTTATATCACTAACAGAAATTATACTAAATTTTATTTTATTTTTAAATTTTTTATTTTTGTTTTATTAAAGTACAAATATCAATGAGACAGTTTTAAAATACCTTGACAAGATGGATTTGATAAATTAATACACTGCAAACTGTTTTCATAATGTTTTGGTATCATAGAAGGTGCATACATATTATACTTACAGACATTTATTATACCATATGCTTCTTATCAGTAAATTAAGAGAGTGTAGCTGTTTGCATATCTTATTTTTTATACCTGAATTACATCAAAGATTCAATAATTAATACTTTCTACCTTGATATTTTCCTAGTGGTTGTCCATAGTACTAGAATCCTGTCCAACCACCATTAGTGCAAATCTTGCCTCTCATAGAATTATGTAGAAGCACAGCGTTATCTATCCCAACTGTACTGTCCATACACATACATCATGATTCTTCCATTCTATATCCCTTCCTTGCTCTACACCTGTCAAAGATGGGCACTCCATTATTATTCAACTAACTTAGGTGCTTGAACTTGACAACACAATCCAACACAGTCCTATACTGAATTTTAAAACATAACACTTAGCAGCTAGCATGTGAACTTCACTTACCCAAGGTATATACTCGATGTGAGTATTTAGGAAAATACACTCATGAAAGTGGAGTTTCAAGTCTCGACATGGTGAGGTATGCCTGTAATCCCTGTGCTTGGAACGCTGAAAACAGGAAGATTACTATGGGTCCAGTTTGCTTAGTGAGACCCTGTACCAAATACATTAAAAAAGTGAAGTTTCCTGAACAGGTATGCAAAACTAAGCAAAATAAAAAGGCAAAGGTGCTATGAAAGAGAAGAAAACAGTAATGGTAAAAACTTGATACTTCATTTAACTTTTAATTTTTCTTCTTCTTCTTTTATTTGACTTGGAGAAGTGAGGAGAGAAAGTTAAAGGTACCAACATGTACAGGAGGCTGAACAGAAGGGTATCTTCTCTTCAAGCAAGCTTGATGGAAATGACAAAGGCACTTTAAAAATAAATACACCTAATGATCTTGTGATTTGGGAGTTTCTGTAATGTTGTATGTGTTTTCTGACATTGCTATCACCTTAACCTATTAGTGTTCCCTGGAACACCAAGGCATTGAGTGAGTAAGGCTGACTTTGGGAAAACCCTGTAGAGATGATGCCTGAGTTGTCTGCTGTGAAATGGGGAAATATGAAACCTCATTTACAAGTTGGTTATAAAATGGAAGCGTGAACAAGTGTGCTTGGTGCACACAGGACCAAGAAAGCCACCTCACCTCTTGTCTTGCTACCACTGATAGGAGTTAAATCAGTTTCCTGGTCTCTCACAAATACCCTTATTTTCAAAGACCTTGACTTTGTTTTATTTATACTTCTTGTACTGTCAATAAAACACAAAACTCGTATAATCAAAACTATCAGTTGGAAAATTGGCCTTTGTATTTTTTAATGAAAAATTTTATTTGCAGCGGTCCCTCACTTATTGAGGAGGTTACATTCCAGACACCCCCGCAAGAAGTGAAAATCAGCAAAGTTGCAGTTATATTATTTTACTATATAAAATAATATATATATATATATATATATAAAGGCTTTATAAACCCTTCTCAATATATGAATGGCAATGGAATACCCATCTCTGACAAAAGTAAACAAAAAAGGGGATATAAATGAAAGACCATTTTCTAGTGAATAAAATATATCTGTTTATATAAAATAGTTAACATAGATATACAGCTACTTTCTCTTAGTTCAATGAGAAGAAAGTTTTTTTTTTTTTTTTTTGGTGGAACCGGGAATTGAACTCAGGCTCTTGTGCTTGCCAGGGAAGTGCTTATTCTACTGAGCCATCTCCCCAGCTGAGAAGAAAGTTTTGAACTAATAGTGTTTAGACAAGATATCATGTCTGCATCTTGTACTATGAATAACTACTACCAAGACAACAATATGTATTAATTATTTTAACTGTCCTACTAACCTGTTTTGAAACTGTTTAATTGCTATTTCTTTCTCAATAGAATTAATATAAAAACACCCTTCCCACACTCTTATAAATCCTTCCCACATTTTTAAAAACTCTTCTGATGTTCTTATTTTCTAAACTCATAAACCCATGTAATTTTAACAATATACATATACTATATGGTACTGCAAAATCCTATGATCTAACAAAAAATGCACAATGAATAATTTAGCTTAATATTTTTTGAAAACCCGTGAAATAGTGAGTCGATGGAAGTCGAGCATTAAATAGTGACAGACTACTGTACTTGGAAGCATTCAGAATGTCAACGAAACAGTTACAACTTTTTTTGCAGTTGTAGAGTTTTATTCATGTAACAGAATAGCAATTACATCATACAAGTTGTATCAGAGACAACTGAAGATAAAAAACTATAATCCCATATATAACTAATTTGTGCTGTGTACCAACAAGAACCTGCTTTAAATTTCTATGCCAAATTACACCCCTGTACTGTGTTAACTATACCAGAGAAAGAGAGAGAGAGAGACAGAGAGACAGAGAGACAGAGAGACAGATAGAGACAGAGACAGAAACAGAGACAGAGAGACAGAGAGATTGTACAGTTTGAAAACAAGTCATACACAGCCTTACATTTCAATTTTTTTCTTCAAAAGGAGTGAACTGTGTACAGGGAGGGGGGTTAAATGCTTTGTAGACAAAAGCATTAGAACCAACTTATTCATTCTTCTCCTCTTTGTCCTTCTCATCTTCCTCCTCTTTGTTGTTATTTTTCCTTTTTTCAGCTTTGACAATTCTTTTTTTTTTTTTTTTTTTTTTTTTTTTTTTTTTTTTT
>PVKA01026262.1:0-31890 GCA_004027165.1 Ctenomys sociabilis
TAAACCCTGAGAAGACTTCAATGACCACATAGGAAATATAAAGTTCATGTGTTGGTATATAAGTTTTGATCTACCTAGGTCTTAACCATCCAGCAGAAAAGTATAAAAGTATAAAAATGAAGTATACATTGTGAGCCCATAATATTAAGCTGAGCTGTAAATGGATATGGTCGACAATTTCTTTGAATAACTCCCTATGATTGCAGAATGCTGGACTGTGCTGGATTGTGGTGTCGAGTTCAAGCACATAAGGTAGTTGAATGTCAACAGAGTGCCCACTTTTTGACAGGTGTAGACAAAGGAAGGGTTGTAGAAAGAAATAATCATGATGTGTGTGTATAGACAGTACAGTTGGGATAGATAACACTGTGCTTCTACATAATTCTATGAGAGGCAAGATCTGCACTAATGGTGGTTGGACAGGATATTATGTCGGCTTTTAGTGCTATGGTCATCCATTAGGTAAATAATTATTTAATCTTTGATATAATTCAGCTGTATAAAAACATGTAAATATAATATCATGTATGCACCTTGTACAATACCAAAACGTTATGAAAACAGTTTGCAATGTATTATTTCATCGACTCTGTATGGTTATGGTGTTTTGAAACTGTCTGATTGACATTTGTATTTCAATAAAATAAAATAAATGGAGAAAAAAAATTATTGGTTTTATTATTTAATTAAATTATTGGTTTGCTGATTGATACAGTGTCAACTTGAAAAGTTTAGAAGTTTACCTTAGTAGGGGGTTAGGGTCCTCACTCTTATAAACATCCTCATCTTGTGGAGCAGGAGGGCATAGAGATGATGTGAGTAGTACACCTGCCCTGGGGAGAGAGATAACCTACACCTGCCCTGGGGAGAGAGATGACCTGCGTATGATATAAGGGAGGAAAGAGGCTTGTTTTCCATCCTTTTTGTTCTTGTTGCCTTTTGCCACCTTAAGTTGTTGCCCTCTCCATGCTCCCCTGCCTTGGGGCCAGTTGACTATGGACTGAAACCTCTACAAACTATGAGCTCAGTAAACCTTTCTTTCATTAAATAGGGGTGTCAAGTATTTTGTCTCACCAAGAAGAGAAAAGTAACCAAGACAGTAAGCAAACAGAATCCAACTTATATCTCACAGTGTTAGGCTGCATGGGCCACCTGCCTTATCCTGAGGCCTCACTCCATGTGCAGCGTGCCCTGACTATGGGATCCAGACCTTTCCAGTTGTCCCATCAGGTTCAGAGCCATCTCTAAGTGATAGCTGTTAATTGACTAATCCAGGCATTCCTGCTATGCATGTAAAAATCTGTTGCTCTTGTCTAAGACAAGTATCCTTGTTCCTGACATATAGTTAGTCCAGTCCTCACCAACAGATCAGGAGATTAGGATAAAGGAGTTGTACACAGTGGCAGGGATTTACTCAAAAATTTTACCTCTAAGATCTTTGTATCTAGAGATTTTTGGCACACATAAATAACTTATAGAGAGTTTTAAATATCTGAAGATTTCACTCAGTACATACTATAAGAATAACAGAAACCATTAAGCAACCCAGGTGAGACCCTGCACCAAGAGAAAAAGCAAGCCAGCACTACAGAAGAAACTCTGAAGCCAGGGAGATAGTTCAGCAGCACAGCACCTGCGTAAGAAGGGCACAGTCCTGAGTTTGATTTCTGGTACTAAAAACAAAAAACAAAACTGAAAAGGAACTTCAAGAGGGTCTTGGAAAAAATACATATAGGAAAACCTGGACAAGCAGCCCTGGGACCCAAGAAGGTCTTGGTGGAGAGCTGAGAAGGGCTGAAATGGAGCCCTTATCACAGGCCCATAGGTCTCCCCTACCAGGAGGAAAACACAGGGTCCATGAACTTCCCTTCTCCTCTCCCACACACTGGACTCTAGGAGCTCTCTGATAATGAGTTCCTTATCACGCACTGAGCTCCCTCCTTCCTCCAGCATCCTACCTATCCCTGATACTATCAGAAAAATGTAAGGAATTGAACTTTCTAACAAATGAAAGCCTCAGAGAGAAAAAACAAAAAGAGAATTTGCACTTTCCTCAGTGAGAGAGGAGGAAAAGAAAGAAGCAAGGGGGCTCTTTCTCAGGTTTGAGAAAGTCTATAGATTTTATTAGGCCCCAGGAACATCAGCTATCACCTAAGTGACCACTTGGATCTGCATGGCCTCGCACATGTGCGCAGCCACCAAAATGTGCCAGCTATGGCACCAGATGTACTGAGCTTATGTTCTTTGGTTTGGGGGAGAAATTAAAGGAACAGTTTAGAAGATCTCTTTTTTTGCTAAAGTGTTTAAGACATGAGGATACACAGGATTGAAGAAGATCGTCTCTCCAGGAGCTGTTCTAAAGGCCAGTCCTCTCTGTAGTCCCCCAAGACTAATCCTCATACTGCTTGCATCAGAAACTTTGCTGAAGACACTAGACAGATCTCTTCTCATGTGCCTCCCTCGTGATCAAAGTCTATTTTCACCAACACAGGAATGGGGGACATTGATTTTATAGAGACTCTAAAGAGGCTGCAACACATGGAAGAGCATCCCTCTCAGCACTCCTCCCACATCTGGTTTAGAGAGGGAGCCAGAGCCTCTTGGTGCCTTTGAAAGCAGCCACTCATCCTCCAGGGACTTTGGAGCTTCTAACTACTGAACAGGGAAAACAAAACAAAAGCAAACTGCGCAAGGCTGCAGAAGATGGCAGAAAGAGAGAAAGGAGAAAAATAAAGAGATAAACTGGACTTGAGGGGCCAGCCAAATAGCTCAGCAGATTAAAGTGCCTGAAAGCAGGGAGAGGGGCTGGGGGTTCAAACCCTGGACCTGCTGTGTGGGCCTCACCCCTGAGTCATATGTCATGGCAATTGGGACTGGACATGGTAGCACTGCCTATAATCCCAGCACTTGGGAGGCTGTAAACAGGAGAATCACTACAAGCCCCACCTAGTAATGAGACCCTGAACACCCTGTAGGCCCTTCCCTAGAATACAAACAAAGCAAAACAAACAAACTATACTTGAAAAGGCAAGGGGCTGGGGAAAGTGGGGAAGAAAACAATGAAAAACTTTTGACTGCACTGACCAAAGTTATAGTCCCAATTCATGGTTTTTAAGAAATGTATTATAATTTTATTTTGAGGAGTAAAAACAAAAGCAAGATAAACAAACAAAAACAGAAATGGGATAACATATAATAATACATATGTTGCAGATATGTAAAACAAGAATAGCTGATACACAATGATATCTATCTATTGTCAGATCTGTTGCTCAGATTAACAGATATAGTTATGCAAGATTGGACCATGATTGAATATTACCACATGATTCAAAGAAATCTTAAATTTTATTCTGGTCTCTTTTTTATTACCTTTTCCTAAATGTTATTTTATTTTAAAGAGAGTATAGTAATAATTGATATGGCCTTAGAAACGGTATACATTTAAAAGACCAAGATGACAGGTATTTAAGTCATGGTTACTGTATTACACATTATTGTCCTCAATATAGTTCATTAGTTCAGAGCTATCAGCATATAGAGTTAGTCAAGGTGAGAATTCTACACATTAGCTGCTTTTTTTATGGGAAAAACTGATGGAAATTAGCACAATTACCTCAGCCTTCTTGTGTGTATACTTGAATGTTTTTCTCCTTATTTTTTTCACTCTTTCCCCTTTCTCTCCTCTTAGTTCTTTGACCTGAATTTCTGTTTCTTTCCATTTAACTGTGTCTGTTATACCATTCATATTTTATTTCTTCTCATGGGTTTTTACAATAGGGAGACAATACCATATTTACACATGTGCCTCTGGTTTATATCACTTAGGAGTGCAGCCCCAAATGGCATCACTTGAATATGAAGGGTTTGAGTTTCTCTTTCTTTATAGATGATACTACATTGTATAAAAACACCACATTATGGGCCTGTCAGATAGCTCTGCGGATTAAAGTGCCTGCTTAGACAGACTCGGGGTCTAGGGTTTGGTCACTGGCATACTGTGCCAGTCCCACCACCGAGGCTTACTGAAACGATTGAGATTGGGCGTGGTACACACATCTGTAATCCCAGTGCTTGGGAGGCTGAAAACAGGAGAATCACTATGAATCTGATCTGTGTAGTGAGACCCTGTGGATCCTGTACTAAATACATTTTTAAAAAAGACAGAAAAAAATAAAATCTTTTTCATCCATTCCTCAGGTGATGAGCGTTTTGGTTGTTTCCAAGATTTGGCTATGACAAGATGTGTTGCTATAAACATGGGTGCAAATATATCACTATGATATGATGATTTCAGTTCTTTTAGGAAAATTCCCAGAAGGGAAATAGTTGGATTGAATGGGATTTCCAGTCCTCACCTTTTGAGGAGTCTCCACACTGGCTTCCATAATGGCTGTACCAGTCCACATTGCCACCACCAGTGGAGGAGGGTTTCTTTTTCCCTACAGCCTCTCC
Organism: Ctenomys sociabilis; assembly: GCA_004027165.1. Taxonomy (NCBI): domain Eukaryota; kingdom Metazoa; phylum Chordata; class Mammalia; order Rodentia; family Ctenomyidae; genus Ctenomys; species Ctenomys sociabilis. Next base: position 4,456 of record PVKA01026262.1, read on the forward strand.
AGCACTTGTTGTTAGTTGACTTATTCATGGTAGCCATTCTTTCTGGGATGGGATGGTATCTTAATTGTTGTTTTAATTTCATTTCTTACAAATACTTCAGAGGATCAAAGTGCCTGCAAACAGGCACAGTGTCCACAGCTTCAATCCTCAGGCCTGCCATGCGAGCCCTGCCCCCCAGAGGTGCTGAGACAGCAATTGGGACTGGGCATGGTGGCAAGTCCCTGTGATATATTTGCACCCATGTTTTAGGAGTCTGTAGACAGGCAGATCACTATGAGTCTGATCTAGTAGTGAGAACCTGAACAGCCTGTAGACCCTCCCCTAAAATATTACTACTACTTCTACTACTGATAATAATAATAATAATAATAATAATAATAATAATAATAATAATAAAATTTATCTTCTTGAATGGTCAGTGATGTGGAGCATTTTTCAGATGTTAATTTGCCTCTTGTATTTCTTCCTCTGAGAAGTGTATATTCATCTCAGATGCCCATTTTTGGATTGGGTCTTTAAATTTTAGGGCCCTAACTTTTTTTACTTCTTTACATATTCCAGACAGAAGACCTATGCCTGAGTGATTATTGGTTAAGATTTTGTTTTCCAAATTTGTGTGTTATTGTTTCACTCTGCTGGTGATTTCTTTTGGCATGCAGAAACTTCTTCATAAGAGGAGGTTCCAGTTGTTGATTTTGAAGTATTTCTCATGTAGTTTAATTTTTGTCTTGAAATGTTTGCCTATCCTTATTCTGCTTGAATGTTTAGATCTTTAATCCATTTTGACATTAGCTTGGCACGTGGTGATAGACCCAGGTCTAGCTTTAGTTTTTGACATGGAGACAGCCAGTTTTTCCAACACTATTTGTTAAAGAGGCTATCTTTTGGGGCTGGGGAAATGGCTCAGTAAAATAAGTGCTTCTCTGGCAAGCACAAGGGTCTGAATTCAATCCCCAGTTCCACAAAAAAAAGGGGGGGGCTATCTTTCTCCAGTGAACATGTTTGGGCCCTTGTCAAAGATAAGATGGATGAGTGTTTTGAAGTTGTTTCTGTATCTTCTAATCTTTTCCACTGATCCTCAGGTCTTTTTTGTGTTTGTTTGTTTTGCTGTTTTTGTTATTTGCCAGTACCGTGCTGGTTCTGTCACAGTAGCTTTGTAGTATAATTTCTTTCTTTCTTTTTCTTTTTTCTTTTTTTTTTTTTTTTTTGCATTTTAAAGAAGGGTCTACAGGGTGTTCAAGGTCTCACTACTAGATTGTATTTGTGGTGCTCCACCTGTTTACAGCCTCCCAAGAGCTGGGATTATAGGCACACACCATCATGCCCAGTCTCAATTGCCATTTCACCACACCCCTAGGGCAGGACTGGCATGTCAGGTCTGGGGATTGAACCCATGGACCCTTTGCCTCCTTGCAAGATGCTCTAATCAACTGAACTATTTGGCTGGTCCTTGTAGTGTAATTTCAAGGCAAAGATTGTAATGCCTCCTGTCTTGCTTTTCTTGTCTAGAATTGCCTTTACTGTTCAAGATATTTACTGGTTCCAAATAAATCTTGGAATGTTTTCTCTAGATCTGTGAGGTACGTTGGTAGTATTTTGATAGAGATTGCATTAAATCTGTATAAGAATTTTGGGAGTATGGCCATTTTCACAATGTTGGTTCTTCATATCCAGGAGCAGTAATATCTTTCCAATTTCTAAAATTCTCTTCTATCTCTTTTTTTCAGAGTACTGTAATTTTCATTGAATAGATTTTTTACTTCCTTGGTTAAATTCCTAGGTATTTCATTTCTTGGGTGCTATTGTGAAGGGTATTGTTTCTCTAATTTCTCAGTGTGTTTGTTATCTGTGTAAAGGAATTCAATTAACTTTGGATATTTTGTAACCTGCTATGCCGCTGAATTTGTTTATTAATTCTAGGAGCTTCTTGGTGGGGGTTTTGGGCCTTCCAAGTACAGTATCACATCATCTGCAAATATAGTTTAACTTCTTCTCTACCCATTCATATTCCTTTTATTTCTCTCTCTCTTGTTTAATGGCTCTAGCTAATGATTCCAGAATTATATTGAATAGGAGTGGTGATAGAGGACATCCTTGTCTTGTTCCCAATTTGAGAGTAAAAAATTTCAGTTATTCCCCATTTAGAATTATGCTGGCTGTTGGATTGTCATAGATGACTTTTATCAGATTGAGGTAGAGGCCATCTACTCCAATTTTCTGTAGGGCTGTAATCATGAACGAATGTTGGACTTTGTCAAAAACCTTTTCTGCATCAATTGAGATAATCATGTGGATTTTGAATTTGGCTCTATTGTTATAGTATATTACATTTATAGATTTGCATATGTTGAACCATCCTTGCATCCTTTGATGAATCCTGTCTGTTCATGGTATATAATCTTCTTAATGATTTGCTGTGTTCCATTTGGTAGGATTATATTGAGGATTTTTACAACTATGTCAATGAGGTTAGATTGGCCTGTAGTTTTCTTTTTTGGTTGACTCTTTCTCTGGGTTTGGTATCAGTATAATACTTGCCTCCAGGAATGATTTTGGGAGTATTGCTTCTTTTTCAATTTCATTGAAGAGTTTGATGAGTATTAGGATTATACCTTCTGTAAATTCCTTGTAGAATTCAGCTGGACCTAAGGTTTTCTTTGTTGGCATGTATTTTTATTATATTTTCAATTTCATTTGTTGATGTTGGGTTGTTCAGAGTTCTTATTTCATCTTGATTCAGTTTTGGTAATTTTTACCTATCTGGGAATCTTTTCATTTCTTATGTTTTTGATTATCTGAGAGTAAAAAATTTTAAAACTATTGATGATCTACTGAATGTCCACAGGGTCTGTAGTAATTTCTCTCTTTTCATTCCTAATTTCTTGAATTTGAGATTTTTCTTTCCTCTTTTTGATGAGGTTAGATAAGTGTTTATCAATTTTATCTAATCTTTAGAATAACCAGCTTTTTTTTTTTTTCTCTCTTTGCGGAACCAAGGATTGAACTCAGACCCTTGCACTTGCCAGGGAAGCACTTATTCCACTGAGCCATCTCCCCGGCCACAATAACCAGCTTTTAGATTCATTAATTCTTTGTGTGGTTTTCTTAGTCTCAATTACCTTAATTTCTGCTCTACTCTTCAATACTTACTCTTGTCTTTGGGCTTTGGGCTTGGTTTGCTTTTCTTTGTAGATGTTTGAGGTACAGTGTTAGGGTATTTATTTGTTTCCATTTTGTTTTCCTAATGTGTGAGTTCAATGCTATAAATGTCCCTCTAAGAACTGCTTTCATTTCATCCCACAAATTCATGTTAGTTGCGGTTGAATTTTCAGTGGATTGTAGATATTATTTAATTTCTTGTTTAATTTCATGTGTAACCCATTGATTGCTGAGGAGGGTGTTATTTAGTTTCCATGTGTTTATGGGTTTTGGGTTTTTTTTGCCATTTAAATCCAGTTTCATTGCACTGTGGTCAGATAATATGCATGGGATAATTTCTGTTTTCTTGCATATGAAAAACATGACCTATGTACTAATATGTGGTCTATGCTAGAAAATGTCCCATGTGAACCTGAAAAGACTGTGTATTCAGATGTTCATATGAATTGTAGAGCAGTCTGTATATGTCCACTGAGCCCATTTTTTCAACAATTTAGTTCAGTTCTACTACCTCTTGGCTAATTTTGTGTATGCTTGACCAATCTTTTTGAGACAAGGGGAAGTTAAATTCTCCTGTTAAGAATGTGGTATTGGATATTAGATTTATCATGTGCATTAAGATTTTTGTTATATAGTTGAATGTTCCCATATTTTATGCATATATATTTATGCCTATTATCTCTTCCTCTTGTATTTTTCCCTAACTGGCATGCAGTGGCTTTCTTCATTTCATTTAATCATTCTTGGTTTGAAGTTCAGATTGTCTGCATACAGGATTGATACCACTGCTTTTTTTCTGAAGTCCTGGATCATGTAGTATTGTTTTCCATACTTTGACTTTCAGCCCATCAATTTCTTTATGAGTTAAGTGTGTTTCCTGTATACAGCATATTGTTGGATTTTGTTTCCTAATCCACTCTGCCAGCCTTTTTCTTTTAATTAGTGAATTAAATCCATTTACATTGATGGTTATAATGGATATGTATTGACTTATGTCTGACATGTTATTACCTATTTTTGCCCTGTGTTTAACTGTTTGCCCTATTTGGTGGGTTCTTTCCATTCTAATTCATGGAGTTCTGGTCATTTTAATCCCTCTATAGAACATCTTTTAGTAGTCTGTGTAGAGTTGGCTTGGTCACCATGAATTTCTTTAGTTGTTCTTTGTCATGAAGTACCTCACCTCTTCATCAAACTTGAAAAAGAGTTTTGCAGGGTATGTCAGTTTGGGTTGGAATTTGTATTCTTGCAACACTTGTTCTTTGCTCCATGCTCTTTCTGACTTGATGGTTTGTGAAGAGAAATCTGCAATTATTTTGATGGGTTTTCCTTTATATGTGATCTGTTTCTTTTCTCTAGTGGTTTTTAGTATGCTGTTCTTGTGCTGAATTTCTGGGATCTTGATTATTATATGTCTAGGTGTGTTTTTAATTGGGTTGATATTGTTGGGAGTTCAATATGCTTTGGTTCCATGAATGTCAGATTGTTGCCCCATATTTGGGGAGTTTTCTGCTGTTACTTCTGCCCATATTCTTTTTATGTCATTTGTTTTGACTCTTTCTTTCTCACTGATGCCTATTAGTCTTATGTTGTTCATCTTTGCATCACCTACAGCTCTTGAATTATAATGTTCTGAATCCTAGTTTTTTTAAGAGATCTTTTCTTACATTTCCACTAGCTACAGCAATGTCTCCAAGGTTTGAAAGTCTATATTCACTTTCATTCAAATGATTTTGACAACTTTTAATTGAGTTTTTTGTCTCTTGAATATCTCTTTGAATGTGCTTCCTGCATTCTATTTCTTTTCTATATTGCTCATTCAAGTTTTCCATCATTTTCCTCTGCTCCTCTATTTTTTTATTAGTGTCTTCTTTAGAAGCACTTAGTAATTCTTTCATTATAGTTATCATTTCTTTTTTCTTGGGAGATTATGCCTTTCTGCAGTTCTTGCAGATGTTATTATTTCAGAGATTTCAGATGTGTGACTTCCAATTTCTTCTATGATAATGTTTTCTGCATTTGTTTCCAGGGGGCTTCAGGTCTGAGGATGTGTTTTCCTCCTTGTCCTTGTCATTTTATATTTCAGAGAGAACTTTTATTTTGATTTTTGTGATTTTTTTGTGTGTGCGAAAGCCTAATAGTACTTAGCTGTATCACTATGATCAGAGCCTCTCTATATACAGTCTGTTCTTTAGGTATCTCTTCTGCACGGGAAATTCTTGTTTTGAGTATCCCAAGGTTTTGTCCTCTCTATTGATTGAGAGTAAGATATGGTTTCTGTTTGGCACTGTCCTCTCACCTTTCATGTAGAGGTTTGGTGCAATTATTACTCAAGCACCTTCCAATATTTACCCAAGAGAAATCATGTGATTAAGGTAGATATAGTTTTCTATTTATAGTATAGCAACATTGATAATGGTTAGTGAGTTTTTTTTTTTAACTAAAAGCTTTGTATTTTATACCATAACGTCAAACACTATGACTATATAGGTGAGCAGATATTAAATTGGGTGTCTGTATTTAAATTAGTTCCCCTAAGTTCAACCTGGTCACCTCCCCTTGATGTACCGAGTCTTCCAGGCAGACTAGTTCACCCTAGTTATCTGTTGCCACCTCTCTCTCCAGGGAGAGAGAATGCTTTCATAGGTCTGGGTCTAGCAATATGCCTCAGTTTATCTAGTTTGCAACTACCAAGTTTGATCCCATCTAGCCGGGCTTTTTTAAGTCTTGGTCCCACACTGGGCCTGTGCACTGAAGGTCTGGCAACACCTGGTCCCACACTGGGCCTATCTGCTGAAGGTTCCAGCTCCTGATCCCAAACCAGGCTTCATTCATTTTTTTCAAGTTCCTGTCTGATGCTTCCAACATCCAATTTGTCTTTAGAGTGGCTTCTTTCCTCTCATGATTGCAAATTGTGTTTCTGGTTTTTTTTTTTTTTTTTGTGTGTGTGTGTGTGTGTGTTGCAGTTGTAATTGGACATTGGACATAGTATATGAAGGAACAGTAACACCTGCCATATATTATATTTTTTCCAGAAAATTCTCAGCTTTTCTGTCAGAATGCTAAGAATTTGTAGCCCTGAAGAAGCAGTAATTAAGTACTAGTAAGACACCAAAATTTCATTGCTGTTTTATAGCACAGACACCAGTTTTCTGAATCCTGATTTCTCAAGTCCAGCTTTGAGTGTGGAACTGAGAAAGTTTTTGTTCCTCAGATCCACTCCCATCTTTATAGATTGTCTCTCTGCCCTACTGGCCTGCTTCTAATTTATAGAAGATTATTACTTTATTCACAGTAAAGGCTTACTTACTATGTCTCAAAGGCAACTCTAGGCTTTCTTGCCCTGCATTCAGTAAACACCCAGAAGGACTCCTATCCTCTTTCTATTCTATCCTTCATTTCACTGAGCCATTATCTTAACTTGGGAAGGGGAAGATCACTTTCTATTAGGAGTCTGAGTTTTTCTGCCCTCTTTCCAACCTTACACAGTCCAATGTAGCTTATCTGTTATTGTCAGTGCAATGATAACAGTCTCTCATGACTTGAAATTAGAAAAGTCTACAACTTGTGATTTAATGACATACAATGGATAGAAGAAAAAATCTGGACTCAAATATTACATTTAGAAACAGTGGGGTTGAGAAAGTCACTGGTTTCTATGTATTTAATTGTAAACAATACCCTATTATTCCTTCTATTATCCTAAGATAGGTAGAAAATGAAGTAACAAAAACCCAGGAAATCTCTCATGCCCTCGCTAAGTACACGCTTGTTCATCTCCTAGCATGTCACTTTCAGTCACCTTCCATACCTCATTAAGTATTCATAAAGATGTGCTATGTGTTGTAATTATAACTAAGACCAGAGTAAGTTCTGGGACTAGCATGCATATGGACAGCCCCTGAGATTATTCAGCACCCTATCAATCACATTGGAGATTCTCAGGGGAGACACCTGGGCTGAAACGTATATCCTTTAAATTCCGAAGGCCTGATTTACAGGAGCTTGCCCATTCATAGCCCAGTCAAGCTGCTCTTTCTCACTTGTTCTCTGAGGATCAGATGCACATGTTCTCTGACTAGGGAGGAATAAAGAAACTTACAGACAATGCTTCTTAAGATTATGAGCAAACTCCACTCTGATGTAAGACACTATGGCATAGATAAAACCAGTGAGCATCTTTATCTGATGTATGAGCCAATACCTTGCTATTCACCAAATTATGCCTGAGGAGGCTGAGTATGATTTACTAGAAATGATAAATATTTTTATGATTATCACTTATATGGCCAGCCTCCAGACTGACTGAGAGGTTGGCGAAATTAGTTAGATACCTAATCCAAGTTCTATTAACCTAGATATATTGCTCCTAGTAGTTACCTGTGAGCACAACAGGAATAAGAGGCAGATACAAGTAACAGAACTCTTTCGTTGTGGCTCACCTGAAAGTTATCAGAGGCCACAGATTTGCCACGAGGCTTTCCAACATATTTATCACTAAGAAGGCAATAGGACATGTATTGTTTGGTCCCAAGTAGAGGTACTTGTTTCACAATTGCTAAACACTGACAGAGCTGTTTAGACAAATAGAGCAATGGGTGAAATGATCTCCATGGTGATAGAGCTGGGTCAAGTTTTAGTTTTTGGCATGTAGAAAGCCAAGTTTTCCAGCACCATTTTTTAAAGAGGCTATCTTTCTTCCAGTGAGCATGTTTGGCCTCTTTGTCAAAGATCAGGTGGCTGAGTGTGTTTGTAAATGCTTCTGCACCTTCTAATCAATTCCACTGATCCTCGAGTCTATTTTGTTGCCAATAGCATGTTGATTTTATCATAGTGGCTTTGTAGTATAATTTCAGGTCAGGAATTGTGATGCCTCCTGCCTTGTCTTTATTGACCAAGATTGCCTTTGCTATTCTAGGTCCTAAAATAATTAGGAATGATTTCTCTAAGTCTGGGAGGTATGTTGGTGGCAGTTTGATAGTGATTGCATTAAATCTGTGCAGCAATTTTGGGAGTATGGCCATCTTCACGATGTTGGTTCTTTCTATCCAGGAGCATGGAATATCTTTCCATTTTCTGGAATCCTCTATAATCTCTTTTCTTAGGGCGTTGTAATTTTCCATGAAAAGATCTTTGACTTCCTTGGTTAAGTAAAGGTATTTCATTTTCTGTGGTGCTATTGTAAAAGGTATTGTTTCTATTGTTTCCCTTTCAGTGTGCTTGTTATCTGTGTAGAAGAATGCTATTGACTTTTGAGTATGATTTTGTATCCTGCTATGCTACTGAATTTCCATATCAGAGGAAAGAGATCAAAGTTCTATAGTGTGCCTGGAGAGAGTCACATGGAGAGAAAACGTTCTCTCAGGCTCTCACAGAGAGCAAACTGGTCAAGCATTGGCTGTGACTCATCCACATGGATGACACAGACAAAGGATCTACAGAATAAGGTACAGGATTACAAGATAAACCCTGAGGGGACTTCACTGACCTCATCAGAAACAAAAACTACTTGTTTTGGTATTTAGGTCTTGCTCTATCTAGGTCTTAACCATCCAGCAGAAAAGTATAAAAATGAGGTATACAATGCAGGGCCATAATAATAAATTGAGCTATAAATGGCTATGGTCGACAACTTCTTCAGATAACTCACTATTGTTGTGGAATGCTGGACTGTGTGGCTTGTGTCACTGAGTTCAGGCACCTAAATTGGTTGAATGACAATGGAGTGCCCATCTTTGACAGATGTAGACAAAGGAAGGAGTATAGAAAGGAAGAATCATGATGTGTGTGTGTATGGACAGTACAGTTGGGATAGATACACTGTGCTTCTATATAATTCTATGAGAGGCAAATTTGCACTAATGGTGGTTGGACAGGATATTATGCCAGTTTCTATGGACAACCACTAGGAAAATAACAAGGTAGAAAGTATTAATTACTGAATCTTTGATATAATTCAGGTATAAAAAATAAGATAAGTAAACAGCTACACTCTCTTAATTTACTGATAAGAGACATCTGCTATAATAATATCTGTAAGTATAATATCATGTGTGCACCTTGTACGATACCAAAACATTATGAAAACAGTTTGCAACATATTAATTTATTGAATCCTTCCTGTTAAGGTGTCTTAAAACTGTCTGATTGATATTTGTTCTTCAATCAAATAAATAAATAAATAAAAGAAATGATCTCCAGAAGAGAGAACTAGGAACCTCCTTGTGGCTAAAGATGTAACAACATGAGGGGGAAAAAATTAATCTTTTTTTTTTTGAGAATTTCTATGTACTCAAAATTTTTAAAAATTACTACAACGCAAGAAACCAAATTCATCAAAATGAATGAAAATCACAAGAAAAGATAAAAGGATCAGACTCCCAGAAGATTGCTACTGGAATTATTAGACATGGATTATGTATGATATTTAATCTATCTAAATTTTAAATAATTGAATGAATATAAAAGTTTTTTTTTTAAAAAAATCATAATGTCCAGTAGAAAAAGCTAGTCCAGAATGGATAAAATGGGGAAATTAATGTTAGTCCATCTTTACAACAAAATACTACAGGATGGTTTCAAAATCCATGCGAGCCATGCACATCAACATGCACTGATACTATAATAATGCAATGCTAAAAGCAAAATATAAGACAGAGAAAAATACACAATAGGAGATTTTTTTTTTCTTTGATCAGGTCACTATTCAAAATAAGCAACTGGGCATGGTGTTGCACACTGCCTGGCCTATAATCCTAGCACTTGAGAGGTTGAGACAGGAAGATCACTGGGAATTCAACACCAGCCTGGGAGCCACCAAAGTGAGCACAAGGCCCTAGTCCAAACCATGTAGCAAGACCCTTTCTCAGAAAATAAAATAAGCTGTCAAACTGATGTGACCTACGTAAAACAAACAAATCCAAACAGTTTATGAGGCAGTTTCTTGTGTAGTTTTGTTTTCTTCCTTATGGGTTTTTGATAGCTTCAGACCTTCCCCGATGGCTTCTCTTCACCTCCATGGCTTCTTCCCATTCTTCTCTCTCATAAATTCCCTGTCTACATCCCTTCCCTCTTCCCTGATTTGGCTGCTAGTGTTGTTGCAGTAGCTGCAGTTTTATCCTCAGGACTGTAACTCCTGGCCTGGTGAGGAATGGCGTTCCAGCACATGGGTCCAGCTTCAACATGATCTTTTTTCTAGTGTACTTGGTTGTCATAGTCTCACTCTACAGCTTGGACTTGTGGTGATCCTCCTGTTTTCAGCCTCCCCAGCACTGGGATTACAAGTGTACGCCACTATACCTGGACTCTGTGGTCAGCTCAGTCTGCCCTGGGGGTGGGGTTTGTGCAGCGTGTGGTGCTTGGGGTTGAACCGCAGTCCCTGCCTTTGCCTAAGCTGGCCTGTAGTCTGTAGTCCATGCTATCTTGCCAGGACCTCAACATGATTCTTATGCTCTTCAGTGTATCCTTCTTCAGACATCGTGACAAATCTCACATGGTGCTCTGAGGGCTCTGGATCTCTGAACTTTTCAAGATTCTGCTGAGCTCTGGATTGATCTCCTGTGCACAGGCAGGCAACACATACTCTTAAGGGAAATATCTTTAAACCAATTGGCATACAATTCATCTTTTCCAGAAAGCCCATTCAGTCGAAAGGCAGAAATGTCCTACATGCCCAACAGGCGAAAGTTTCAAAATGTTCCATTGCTTACATTAGGCAGAAAAATGCTTGGAATATTTCTGACAGCCTTCATGATACCACTGTCTCCATCAAAGGTGATATGGGATGCCCTGCACTGGGTATGAAGGCAGTTTCTCATTTTTCCCTTTTCAGCTCTCATTTGCTGAGAAGAAAAACCTTTATTGATCTCACTCTGGGCTTAAGTTTCTAAGGGGTGAAATAGCCTCCTCAGTCTTCTTGTAACCTTTAACTTTATCTTTGAGTACCAAGGAATGTGTAAGGACTTTACTTTGTGCTGTTCAGACATGACCGGTGCTGGTAGAGCTGAGGCAGCCAGGGCAGAGCAGGTAGTGTTCAGCAAGTGGCTTGAGCTCATCTGCCAGTGATGCCACGCTGTGGTTGGTGCAAACAAGTAGGCTCTGTGACACATGCTTCCAGAGGGACTCTAGCCAGAAAAGTGGGCTCCACTAACTTGTTCTGGGAACTGGAGCCATAGGCCTACCAGGATACCCAGCGGCACTGGGCTGATGACCTTCTAACACACTGGCAGTATAGGAGTTTTTAAAATACAAATTTCAGGCCGGCCAGATAGCTCAGTGGATTAAAGTGTCTGCTTAGGCAGACACAGGGACCAGTGTTCAATCCCCACCACACGGTGCTGGCCCCGTCCCAAGGGCGTGCTGAGACTACAATTGAGCCTGGGCATGGTGCTGCACACCTGCAATCCCAGCACTTGGGAAGCTGAAAACAGGAGAACCACTATTAGTCTGAACTGTGTAGTGAGACCCTGTAGCCCCTGTACTAAATACATCAAAAAAATAAAAATAAAATATTTAAAATATACAAATTTCAAGAGCAAGACAAATTAAACATTATATTACTCAAGGGTGGATGCATCATGTATTATAAAACTATTTTTTAAAGCAACTGGTAATTTATGAATCACAATGGTGATTTAGTTGGGTAGGAAATAGAAAAGACCAGAGAGGAAGCACTGCTGGATTCAAAGATTTGTCGGGCTATTTAATCACCACCAGAAGATGGTGATTATCCTGGTGTTCGGTTTTATTTAACATTATTTAAATATATAGACAAGTTCTAGTAATTATGTTATATGTAACTTTATATTTTTAAAACTTCAATCGTTTCTTGGCCTTTTGTCGAAGATCAAGCGTGTTTTTAAAACTTCAAATAAATCCCATTTGAAGATCTGAACTTTCACTTTCCTGGAAGACAAACTATCAAATGAGTCCATCTAGTGGTGAATCAGAGAATCGTCAAAGCAGGGATTTCCCAGCCCAAAGAACACTCGTTTTGGAAGGCTTTTGTTTCAAAATAACCCATTCAAAAGACATATAGACAAAAAGAAACAAAGATCAAGTGAACAACTTTGTTTTCTGCAGCATGATAACACTGTTCAGTTATTCTCCAAACTTGTTCAAAATTGCAGGTCATGTTTAATATTTTTGTAAGGCCTGGGCCTCCCGGCCTCCGACGTCCCTGGGACTTTCACCTCTGGGTGGCAGACCCTCTCCACTTAGTTCAGGTGCTGTGACCTTTTCCTCCTGCACAGCTGTTCTTTGAACCCTTCCCACCTGGGCATTAGGGAGCTCCTTCTTACATCGTCTCTCATTTAAACATAGTTGCTGGGCTCACTTTAGCTTCAGGGTCATGAGATAGATTCGTGAAGCTACACGAAGTTTGTTCAAGTCGTTCTCCATGTATGAGAATCTTGTTAAATGAAGACAAGCAAATGCCACGTGCATTTTTAGAAAGAATACATGTATTTTACATATGTATAATATTTGGGAAAGGACCTGAAAAAAACTGATCATCTTGGGCTTCTAGAGAAGAAGATTCTAGGGAAATAGTGAAGTGGGCTTTTAAAAAATCTGTTTACTAATGCTAATTCAGTTTGCAACAATGTCCAACCATGACTTCCTCATACATAAAAAGACATGTGCATCACATATATGTAGATAATACCACCATGATAAGTTTCCGATAAGTGAATAACATGATGCTTTCTGCTGGACGTTATGCCCTAGTCTTTGTGCATGGTAGGCATCACATATGGCAGTCTTGGGTTATCAGTGGAAAAGTCCCCCTTGGGTTGAGGGAACCTCTCTAGCTATGCATGTGCTTGGACTTATTTACCATCCTCAGTTCTTAGAAAGTCTTTTAAAAGTACTTGTCTTACAGCTAATACTTAATATTGAATACAGTTAGATTGAAAACATTAGTCTGTACTTCTATATATTTAAAGACATTGATGCCTTATAAACTCCTGAAATCTAACAAGATTGCAATCCTGGCAGTTAGCTTTTGCAGAGATCTACTTTAGATACCAACCAATGGAAACACTACGTGTAATTTCTCTAATTTCAGTGGACTTCAAATGAATATATAATCAAAATGAATATGTAATCAAGTGTTACATCAGGAGACATGTAAGTGTTTCTGAGCAAATCTCTTACAGGATGGAGAGGGTGACTTTTTATATATTTGGTACAGGGTCTCACTATACTGCTTCATCCTGTAGAGATCCTCTTGTGTTTAGCCTCCCCAGAGCTGGGATTATAGACATGTGCCAGGACACCTGGTCTCCATGGCCAGCTCAGTGCACCCAAGGGTGGGGTTAGCGCAGTGCCAGGGATGGAAGCTTGGTCCCTGTGCTTGCCTAAGCAGGCACTTTGTCTCTGAGCCGTCTCACCAGCCAGAGAGGATGACTTTTGAACATACTTCCCCATGGCTTTGGGCTACCAACCTGATATCAGTGGTATGTGTGGCAGAAAGTCCATCGTTTTGCCTTAAGCACCCAGCCCTGCCATTGTTTGAAGGGGGAGACAAACTGATCCCCAAAAGACAGAAGATCCAGATTTGCCTGGTTTCTTTTTTTATTTTTTTTTTTATTGAAGAACAAATAGCAATGAGACAGATTCAAAACAAAGGAACAGGAAATATTCAATAATTAATACATTGCAAACTTTTCATAATAGTTTGTTACCATACAAGGTGCATACATGATATTCTACTTACAGACACTATTAGAGCAGATGTCTCTAATCAGTGAATTAAGAGCTGTATCCTTATCTTATTTTTGAAAAGCTGAATTATAGTACAGTTTCAATAATTAATACTTTCTACCTTGTTATCTCCCTAGTATTTGTCCATAGTACTAGAAGCTGACATCATATCTTGTCCAACCACTATTAGTGCAAATCTTGCTTCTCATAGAATTATGAAGAAGTACTGCGTATTTATCCTAACTGTTCTGTCTATACAAACACATCATGGTTCTTCCTTTGTATCCCCCCTTTTTTTGTCTAGACCTGTCAAAGATGCGCACTTCATTGTCATTGAACCATTATAACAGCTCAACTTATTATGCCCCACCTTGTATGCCTCATTTTTATACTTTTCTGCTGGATGGTTAAGACCTAGACAGAGCAAGACCTAAATACCAAAACAAGTAGTTTTTGTTTCTGATGAGGTCAGTGAAGTCCCCTCAGGGTTTATCTTGTAATCCTGTACCTTATTCTGTAGATCCTTTGTCGGTGTCATCCATGCAGATCAGTCACGGCCAATGCTTGATCAGTTTTCTCTCTGTAAGAGCCTGAGAGAAAGTTTTCTCTCCATGTCACTCTCCCCAGGCACTCTATAGATCATCAATCACCTTCTTCTGTGGCTCCATAATCTCCTTGATCAGAAAATCTGGGCACAACTGAGTTTCGTGATGTTACAGTACAGATTCTCCTATGTCCTGAGTCCTCACTGACCTTGAAAGGCTAGGGACAAAATGTTGGCTGACCTTGTGGCCCCTCCATTTCTCCAATTTCTGATCTGTGAACTTAGGTTGTTATCCATCCAGAAGAAAAGCTGATTGGTACCCTGCAGCATATGCCCTTCAGTTTGCCCTAACTATCTGATTAAATTCTTTTTAGTTGTTCTTTTACATTTCTATTTGTATTTCTTCTTCTGACTTCTTTTTCTAGGGAGACTATACAATATTTGCAAATATGTGTCTGGTTTATTTCACTTATGAGTATATGTTCAAGTGGCATCCACTTCAATATAAATGCTTCAAGTTTATCATTCTTTATAGCTGAGTAATACTCCATTACATAAAAATACCACATCTTTTTCAACCATTCCTCATGTGATGGAAATCTTGGTTGTTTCTAAGATTTTGCTATGACACATTGTGCTGCTATAAACATAGGTACACGTATATGTTTTCGGCTCCTCTGGGAAAATTCCCTAGTAGGGGGATAGCTGGCTTGAATGGGATTTCCAGTCCTGCTCTTTTGAGGAGTCTCCACACTGATCTCCGCAATGGTTGTACCAGTCTACATTCCCACCAGCAGTGGAGAAGTGTTCCCTTTTCCCCACAACCTCTCCAACATTTGTTGTTGTTTGATTTCCTTATGATAGCCATTCTTTCTGGAGTGAGATGGTATCTCAGTGTTGTTTTAACTTGCATTTCACAGATGGCTAGCGATATGGAGCATTTTTTCATATATTTATTGGCTTCTTTAATTTCATCCTCTGCAAAGTGTGTATACATCTCAGATGCCCATTTCTGAATTGGGTCTTTAAATTTGAGGGCCCTGTTATATCTTAGTTCTTTATATATTCTAGACAGCAGACTTTTGTCTGATTGCTTATTAGTTAGGATTTTTCAAAATTTGTGCATTGTCTTTTCACTCTGTTGACAATTTCTTTTGATATGCAGAAACTCCTCAAGAAGAGTTGATCCCAGTTGTTAATTCTTTCAAGTGTTTTCCATGTGAATACATGTTTGTTCATGAACTCTTTGCCTACCCCTATGCCTTCAAGAGTTATTCCTACTTTCTCTTCTAGGAGATTGAGTGTTTCTGTTTTAATGTTTAGATCTTTAATCCATTTTTACTTTAGCTTAGTGCATGGTGATAGAGCTGGGTCAAGTTTTAGTTTTCAGCATAGAAAGCCAGGTTTTCCAGCATCATTTGTTAAAGAGGCTATCTTTCTTCCAGTAAGCTTGTTTGGCCCCTTTGTTGAAGATCAGATGGCTGAGTATGTTTTCAGAGGCCTCTGTGTCTTCTAATCTATTCCCTTCATCCTCATGTCTATTTTGTTACTAATACCATGTTGATTTTATCACAGTAGCTTTGTAGTATAATTTCAAGTCAGGAATTGTGATGCCTCCTGCCTTGTCTTTATTGGCCAAGATTGCCTGTGATATTCTAGGTCTTTGTGGTTCCAAATAAATTTTAGAAACAATTTATCTAGGTCTGGGATGCATGTTGGTGGTACTTTGATAGGGAATGCACTAAATCTGTACAGCAATTTTGGGAGTATGGCCATCTTCACGATGTTGGTTCTCTCTATCCATGAGCGTGGAATATCTTTCCACTTTCTGAAATCCTCTATAATCTCTTTCCTTAGGGTGTTGTACTTTTCCATGAAAAGATCTTTGACCTCCTTGGTTAAGTGAATTCCAAGGTATTTCATTTTCCATGGTGCTATTGTAAAAGGTATTTTTTTTCTATAGTTTCTCTCTCAGTGAGTTTTCTATCTGTGTAGATGAATGCAATTGACTGTTTTTTTATCTTGATCCTTTTTCTGTTGAAATTAAAAAATAAAAGATACTTAAATACAATGGTGAACATATAGGGCAAAACAGAATCATAAAATTTAATGTTGACTTAAGCAGTGAGCTGAATGTCTAGGTCTCCAAATTGGCTTCAAACCCCAAACTGCTTTAAAATGGGCATGTTCACAGTTAACGGCAATTGGCTTATAGGTAAGAGAATGGTCAAAGTTGTTCCAGTTGAACTTCCCGGGAAATTCTCTCTTCAAGAACTCCTTTAACTGCTGCTGCCGTTCCCTATTCAATCTGGCCAGAACTGTGTTGTTCTCCTTATTGCATCTAATTGATGCCTGAATAGCTTTTTTGTCTTTCCCAACAGACCTGGGAATAGAAGGCTGTGATGCAAGAACAGGAGCTAAGACACCTGTCTTTTGCGTGTGTTCATCAACATCTGGCCTTAACTCATCTTCTGATTTTAGTCTTCTTCTAACAGGTTTAGTTTAGGTGGAGGAACAAGAGGTATTGTGCCTTTGCTCACATTGGCAGGAACACTAGCAGCTGTCTTTTCTTTAATTTTACTATCTGTTTTGGCAACTTGGAAAGAATTCGCAAGATCAGAAGCTTTTTCAACCGGCAAGACCTTTGCATGTTTCTCAGCTTCATCATCTTGTTCTTCATTTACATTTGATGCAGCAAATACTTCAAATTGGCTGAAATCTGCAAATTTTGGTTGCTCTGGTATCTGCTGAGGTGAGGTACTAGTGTGAGTTATTAGGCCATAGGCATCCACTGGGCGATGAATAACAGGACCTGTGAGGGCTGCAGTCTTGGAGGCACTGCAGGAGGATGGGCAACAACTCCAGCCTGTTGCTGTCCTGTGGTGACTGTAAAGGTCCGATTCATGTCTAAGGAGGAAGACCTAGAAAGAGATTGCTGTGGCCGTGGAGGGGGAGGTGGAGGTGCAGTGTTATCGGGTGATGTTCCAGAATGAGACCTTTGACGAGTTACATTGCTTCCGATCTGCTCTGGGTCAGAAGTAAAAGAGTCTGAACTACTGTAACCATCTGCTACAGTATTTCCAGAAGCAAATTTCACTGCTGAATTTATCTTATTTTCTTCTGAAAGGTCAGATAGTTTCACAAGTAATGGGCTAGTGGGGTTAGTATGATCACTGCCAGTTCGTTTAAGTTTCATCTCCTGCATGCGGATCTTGCTTGGGGTCATACGAATAGGAACTGGATGAACAATCGCAGTATCCTTGCTGCTCTGATTGAGTTCAGGCCAAGTCTGGTTTAGTGATGGCATTGATGGAGACTTGCTTGGAGGAGCTTCAGCCAGAGAGCCCGAATAACCTATCTCACCTGGGTGATTTCCCAACATCTGCTGCATCTTCCAAATCAGTTTGGGCATTAAACTTTCAAGGAGCTTTTCTGGTAAGTCACAGCCATTCTTCCTAGCTACCACCATGTGAAAGGCAGCACAAAACACATCCAGTGTCAGTACACCATCTTTATCAAAGTCTGAGAAAGTTCAAGTATAGGAAGTTTTGATTCTGTAAAAAACTCTTTAGCTGCAGATCCTGGAATAAATCCGTTTAGATCAGGCTGAATGGTTTTAAACTGATTTATATAATACTGTCTTTGTTCATCTGTTATTTTCCAGGGATCATCATAACTACTGGATTGCCTATGAGTTTCACTGGCAGTTGTAGCTGAGGCTACAGTTCATACTGTTGTCTGGGCCTGGACAGAACCAGGATGCATGGTTAAAAGAGTACTGGTTGGTGGAGTATCTGCAAAACTGACCCAATTTTCTTGAGGTAGAGGTGGAGAATGTCTGGACCATACTGCATCACCAGCAGAAGAACCTGATTGTGCTTCACCTAAAGGAGACCAAAATGCCCAAGGTCCTGCAAGAGGCCTCTCACTATTTCCCCCGCTGGAATGATGGTTGTGCTTCCTCCGTGTGTGTGGTGAAGTTGGTGGCGACTGCTGTGGCAAAACTACTGGGGATGCACGTTCCTGTTGATCTGCAAATGCTCAAGGCTGAACCATATCATGGCTAATGGATCCCCTTTTCACTTGTCCTCTGCCAGGTGGAGAGGGAATCACACCATAGTAAGAATGAGGCTGTATGGCAAGATTCTTGTTCATTCTTCGAAGCAACAAATCTTGGCAAAGGCAGGTCCTTTACTGTATTTATACTTTCTGCTCTTAATGAAAACCCAGACTGGGCAACAGCTACAAGTTTCAAAGCAATATAGAACTGACTTCTTCCAAAATGAGCAAGTCGTGTTGCACCACAAAGCTCCATAATCTGGAGGACCACGTCGTTGGGCAGCTGCAAGGCCTGGAACAGCTCCAGCACCCGGTCATTGACCACCATTTTATTGGTCGCAGTAGGAGAAGAGATCCGAGTAGTATTTCTGCTCCACAGTGCTCAGCATTAAGCCTTCCATTCTTGGCCTCTGGTTCTCGGCCGCTCTGCCCTGCATGCAGCACGCACACTGGGCGCGACAGCCTACGGGCCCCGCGGAGCTGGCTAGCTGGGTGCCTGGGGGCTGTGGCACTGCCACCCGCGAGGCCCCGTGAAGACCCGCTCCGGCTACCTCAGGGTAGGAGTGGGCTGCAACTGACTTTTGAGTATTAACTTTGTGTCCTGCTATGCTACTGAATTTCCGTCTCAATTCTAGTAGCTTCTTGGTGGGATATTTTTGGGTCTTCCATGTAAAGTATCATGTCATCTGTAAATCTTGATAATTTAAATTCTTCTTTACCTATTTTATTCCTTTTATTTCTCCCTCTTTTCTAATTACTGTTGCTAATAATTTCAAAACTATATTGAATAGGAGGGGTGAGAGAGGATATCCGTGTCTTGTACCAGATTTAAAAGTAAAAGATTTCAGTTTTTCCCTGTTTAGAATTATATTAGCTGTTGGGTTGTCATACATGGCTTTTATCAAGTTGAGGTAGAATCCATCTATTCCAATTTTCTGTAGGGTTTTGAACATGAGTGAGTATTGGAATTGAGATGATCATGTGTCTATTAATATAGTGTATTACATTTATACATTTTTGAATATTGAACCATCTTTGTATCCCTGGGATGAATCCTACCTGGTCATGGTGTATGATCATCTTGATGATTTGCTGCATTCTATTTGCTAGGATTTTATTGAAGATTTTTGCATCTATGTTCATGAGGGAGATTGGTCTGTAGTTCTCTTTTTTGGTTGTGTATTTCCCTAGTTTTGGAATCACTATAATACTTGCTTCAAGGAATGTTTTTGGGAGAACTGTTTCCTTTTTAATTTCATTGAAGAGTTTGAGGAGTGTAGGGATTTTATCTTCTGTGAATATTAGTAGAATTCATCTGTGATCCATCAGGACCTGGAATTTTCTTTGTCGGTAGGCTTTTTATTACGTCTCATATTTCGTTGGCTGTTATTGGCTTATTGAGAGTTATTAAATCTTCTTGCTTTAGTTTTGGTAATTTGTACCTTTTGAGGAACATGTCCATTTCTTCTGTGTCTTCTGTGAACATATAGATTCTTGAAGCAGCTATTGATAATCTTCTGAATTTCCTCTGGGTCTGTGGTGATTCCACCCTTTTCATTCCTTATTGCATGTACTTGAATTTTTTTCTTTCCTCTTTTTGATGAGATTGACTAGAGGCTTATCAATTTCATTTAGTCTTTCAAAGAACCAACTTACTGATTTGTGGATTCTTTGAACTATTTTCTTATTTCAATTGAATTAATTTCTGCTCTAATCTTTATAATTTCTTCCCATCTTTGTGCTCTGGGTTTCGTTTGTTCTTCTTTTTCCACATGTCAGAGGTGCAACATTACAGCGTTTATTTGTTCCCGTTCTGTTTTCCTAATGTGTGAGTTCAGCTGGGTGATTTCCCCTCTAAGATCTGCTTTCATCACATTCCATGAATTCTGGTATTCAAATTGTGCTTGAATTTTCATTGAATTGTAAATATTGTTGAATTTCTTCTTTAATTTCTTCTGTGACCCATTGATTGCTGAGTAGAGTGTTGTTTAATTTCCATGAATTTAGCGGGTTTTTATGGTTTCTTTTGTCATTTATTTCCAGTTTCATTGCACTATAGTCAGATAATATGCATGGGATAATTTCTGTTTTCTTGCATATACTTATGCATGACCTCTGGACTAGTATGTAGTCTATTTTGGAAAATGACCCATGTGCAGCTGAAAAAATGTGTATTCAGCTATGGTTGGGTGGGACACTCTGTATATGTCCACAAGGTCCATTTGTTCCAAGCTCCAGTTCAGTTCTGCTACTTCCTTGCTAATTTTTTGTCTGGTTGATCTATCTTTTTGAGATAAGGGTGTGTTAAGGTCTCCTGTTAAGATTGTGGTCTTGGATATTAGGTTTTTCATGTCCACCCAACTTACATAGTTGGGTGCTCCAGTGTTTGGCGCATAGATATTTATGAGTGTTACCTCTTGCTCTTGAATTTTTCCCCTGACCAATATATAGTGGCCTTGTTTGTGTCATTTGATCATTCTTGGTTTGAAGTTGAGACTCTGCAAACAGAATTACTACTCCTGCTTCTTTCTGAGGTGCTGGGGCACATAGTATTGTTTTCTATCCTTTGACTTTGAACCTATGAATGTCTTTTTGAGTTAAGTGTGTTTCTTGTATACAGCATATTGTTGGATTTTGTTACCTAATCCATTGTGCCAGTCTATTTCTCTTAATTGGTGAATTGATTCCATTTACATTGATAATTATAATTGAAATGTGTTGACTTATGATTGTCACGATATTTATCTGGTGTTGTTTACTCCTTTTTATCCTGTGTTTAATTGTTTGTTGTATTTAGTGGGTTCCTTCCATTCTCATTTGTGGAGTTCTGGTCATTGTGGTCTCTCTCTAGAATATCTTTCAGTAGTCTGTGTAGGGATGGCTTTGTCATCATGAAATTCTTTAGTTGTTCTTTGTTGTGGAAGTATTTCACTTCTCCATCAACCTTGAAAGAGTTTTGCAGTGTATAATAGTCTGGGCTGGAATTTGTTTTCATACAGGATTTGAAGAACTCTGCTCCATGCTCACCTTGCCTCCATGATTTGTATAGAGAAGTTGGCTATAATTCTGATTTAGGTTTTCCTTTGAGTGTAATCTGCTTCTTCTCTCTAGCAGCTTTCAGTATATTATTCTTGTGCTGAATTTCTGGGATCTTGACTATTATATGTTTCGTTGTGTTTTTACTTAAGTTGAAGTTATTTGGTGTTCTCTGTGCTTTGGTGACCTGAATGTTGGATTGTTTCCTCATATTTTGGAAGTTTTCCATAATTACTTCTGCCCTTATTCTTTTTATATTATTTGTATTGACTCCTTCATTCTCATTTATGCCAATTAATCTCACATTGTTCATCTTGACATCATCTTGCAGGTGATGGATTATTTTTTCCTGCATTCTCATTGTTTTTAAGAGATCCTTGCTCACCTTTTCACTAGCTGCACCTGCATCCTCAAGATCTGAAATTCTGTCTTCGCTTTCACTCAAACAATTTTGTAGACTCATGATTGATATTTTTAGTTCTTTTATATCTCTGTGACTCTGCTTCATGCATTCTATTTCTTTTCTGCATTGCTCATTCCAGGAATCCATCATATTTCTTATCTCCTCTATTTTTGTATCAATATCTTATTTAGAGGTAGCTATTAATCCTTTTTCTGCAGAGTTTCTTCCAAATTGGGTTTCCTCTATATATTTCCAGAATTGATTCTCTACTTCAGATGCTATGATTTCAAAGAATTCTTTTTTTTATTTCAGAAATTATTTCTGCTTTGAGTTCCTCATTACCTTTTTTGTATTGCTTCTTTGCTTCTGATGCTGTTAATTCATACGTTTCAGCTAACATAGTTTTCTCTTCACTTGTTCTGGTTGGGCATTGGGTTTCCCCATATGTTTCTGGACTTGATTCATTACTTTAAGTGCTATGTATTCAAATATTTCTTTTTTTATTTCTGATCTGAGTTCCTCTATACCCTTCTGCTGTTGTTTCTTTGCTTCTGTCTCTGTTAATTCATTCATTTCAGCTGAGTTAGTATCCTCTGCACTTATTGGTGGACTCGAGGCCTAATATTGCATTTTGCTCCTTGTCTTTGTCATTTTGTATAGCACTGACATCTGACCTTTGGTGTAGAGCTTTGGTGTACTTATAACCTTAGCACATAACGCGATCTGTGTGACATTCTTTTAAGTTTGAGATTATCCAGTTATACCTGGCCTGGATTTAGCTGTTGTGTTCAATTCCTTTTTGCTGAAGCTCTTTTGGTACAACTGTGAGCCTGTGGTTCCCCTCTGTTGGGTCCCTGGTCCGGGGAACACTGGGGAGCACAGAAACTCTCCTTCACACTCACCAGGCCAAGCAGGAGTCAATCACGTGTCAGGAGAGTCACAAAAGTTCTCGCTCCCGTGGCGGGCTTGGGGTCAGGGGCTCCTGATAGTTGCCAGGCAGGCCTGTCTGGGGTGTCTCAGGCAGGTGTCTGGCTAGGATGTCTTGAGACCTGAGGCTCTGGATGGCACAGAGCATGCAGGGAGAATCCAAAGCCTCTCCCTCAGACTCACTGAACTTAGATGCTGATGGAGTCGGGTAAATTCCCATTTGCTCCCCAGGCTTGGGGACAGGGGCTCTGGATAGCATGGCATGGACAGGAAGAAGCCAAAGGCTCTCACTCAGACTCACCAGACACTCACCGATCTGGGATACCGAGGGAGAAACGGGATGCGGAGAGAGCCTGCCAGGATGCTGAGGGAATCTGCCTGGTTTCTCAGGGAAGCGATTACTTTCTTCTAGGCGTGATAATGGAAGTAAGCATCACCCCTCCCCCGTGTGATTGGCTGTGGTCCTGGGAAGGAGGAAAACCAGGCTTGAATGATAGGAACCACAAGGGCAGAAAACAAAGGGAAGGAAAGAACCCAGGTTCTTAATATATGGTCGGCCTCAAAGCCAGTCAACCATGGAGTTTGCCCTCTCTCTGGACCTTCTGCAAATGCCAGCTTATTACTTTATCATTAAGTCCAATTAGTTTGTTTTTTCTATTGCTTCCCATTGAAATCATCCTAACTGACCCATATTTTATTAGTAGAAGAAAGTCTATCTGTAAATAAATTCTACACTTGACTTACAGCATGTTCTGTAGATACTTGAAAGTATAAACATACTCCAGAGCAGTAGATATGATAAAGAAGATTGGATTTTATATTTTCTCACATTATGGATAGTAGAATATAAGATGAACAGCATTGAAGAAGCATTAGCTTAGATTAAATGCTGTAGATGAGCCATTAAAAAAATAACCACATGCTTAGAGAACTAAGGCAAGAGGGAGTCCACAGAGTTTACCATGCCACACTTGGTTTCAATCACGTTCTTATGATTGCCATTTTTGTGATTTTTAAAAGTGACCCTTGAACTATTCCACAATGAACAGCACAAGGACATCATTTTTGGGTTGTGTTTGAGTCTTCAGCTGGCCCTGAAGATAGGCTTCAGACTGTTCAAGGGATGACTTAAGGTAGGCTTAATGAGGATTGGGGATTGAACCCAGGGCCATATGGGTCCCACACAAGCAATACCACTGAGCTACACCCCCAGCCATTTTTATTTTCTTTTTAAATGACAAGGTCTTCTAAGTTCCCAGGATGATCTTGAAAAAGATCAGCATTATAAACAAAACAAAATTTTGACAGTATTTTATGCATTATTCATCCATCATTAGTACCTATCAAATGAAATTAAGAGAATGCTTGAATCTTGCTATCATAGAATTTTCTCTACTTGTCTACAGTTGAATATAATAAATCTCCACAATACTTCTCATAAAGGTAATAATTAGAAGGCAGCTGAAATTAGTGTTCGGGTGCTAGAAAAATCAACTTGTTTATGCTGAAAAAAATAGCAGATCTATAAATGTGAAATATTGCTATAATACAATTAGAAATAACTTACAGACTTTTTAAATGTTTATTTTATTTTAATTTTATTTTTTATTAATTTTATTGAGAAACATAGCAACGAGACGATTTCAAAACAGGTTAGTAGGACAGTTACAATAATTAATACATTTCATGTTGTTATCTTCATATATTATTATATTATTGTCTTCATAGTAGTTATTCATAGTACAAGATGCAGACATGATATGTCCTGTTCAAACACTATTAGTACAAATCTTTCTTCTCATTGAATTAAGAGAAAGTAGCTGTGTGTCTATTCTATTTTGTATATACAGATACAAAATGTTCCTTCTTTTTTTGTTTAGTTTTGTCAGAGATGGGTATTTCATTGCCATTTAAACATTTTAGGTGCGTGAATTCAGCAAAATAACCCACTGTAGTCCAGTAGTCTGTAATAGTAGTGAGTTATCTGTAGTACTGGCAATGTCAGAAGTTGTTCACTTGAGCCTTTTACAACTCAGCGTGTTAATATGGCTTTACTTTTTATACCTTGTTTTTATACTTTTCTGTTGGATGGCTAAGATCAAGATAAAGCAAGACCTATATAGCAAGAAATTTAACTTTTGTGTCTGACAAGATCAGTCAAATCCCCTCAGGATTTATCCTGTAACCCTGTACAGTAGTCTGTAGATCCTTTGTCAGTGTCAGGTATGTGGATGAGTCCCAGCCATTGCTTGACCAGTTTGTTCTCTGTGACAGCCTGAGGGAATGTTTTCTCTCTAGGTGGCTCTCATTAGGCACATTGTACATTAAATTTTTAAAAAGCCTGTTGCAGCTTAAGGCTTAGAAATTTATAATATTGTTATGCTTACTCTAGTGGCAAGGCTAGGTTCAGGAACTACATGTAAGTTGTTAGCTTTTATCTCTGTATCTATTTGTCATCCAGGTAGCTACTGCATTGTTGATTTTAAACTACTACTTCAGTTTCTTTCATAGCTTCAGTTACCTTTAGTTTCCTGTTTTTTTCTTGATACAACTTCAGTAGAAAAAACATTTGTATTTTTAGAAAATTGTTTAGTGTATCTAATTTTTCAAATTCAATGGCAGGCAATCCTTCAAACTATTTTTTTTCAGTTTTACAGTGCATGCTACATTTATATCCTCTTTCATATGCCAAAGTTTTTTTTTTTAAAGTTATGAGTCTGTCAGGGATTTTCTTTTGTTTGTTTTTGCTGTTTTATAAAACAATTAACATATGCCTCTTGTCTCTATATTTTATCTACATTTTGTATTTTAATGATTTCTTCCAGTCCTCCTGGGATTGTCTGGAGGGGTCAGGGAAGCACCAGTTGGACGCTGAACATCAACCATGGCCCCTTCCCAGCTGGCGCTATGCCCTGACTCTGCCTCTAGTAGCCCTGGGTTGAGTGGCTTTTCTTCTCCACATTCTTCTGCTATGAATTTTTGGTTGTGCTTCAGAATGAGTCAGTTATAGACTGGAACTGAGCAAAAGAAAGCTCCCCCGCTTACACTGTGAGTGTCAGGTACCATAATCCGTCAAAGGGAAAGCTGACTAATCCAGAAAATTAGTACCAGATATAAGATTGTTACTGCCACTAAACCTGTCCATATGATTTAGAAGCCTGTGGAACTGGTTTTCTGGAAGAATTTGGAAAAGTTTAGAGATGAAGACTAAAGAAGCCCTAGAGCCTTTAGCAGAGTTGAGAAGACTAGAATGCTCATAGGAATGCAGACTGTAAAGATGAGGCTCAACAGGGTCTCCACTGATAGTCTGAAGGCCTTGTGTGCTATGCTTGAATAGAGAATACATCGGGACAGAGACATAGCTCAGTGGCACAGCACCTGCCTGGAAAATGCAAAGTCATGAGTTCAATTCTTAGTACAAAAAAAAAGTAGAGAATATCTCCACATTTTTTCCTATGTCCTAAAACTTTTTGGGGGACTGAGATAAAGGGTGGTCGACTAGTAGGTCTGGAAGATACAATTTCAAAACACCTCAATATTCAGTTGTGTCATGAGTTCTGTTGACTGCTTCTACCAATTCATGGTGAGAACTGATAAGAAAAAACAGGGAGAAAACATTTGAGAAACTTCATTTTGGGCTCACAAGAAACATGTGTAAAGTTGGAATGAAAGTAGTTACTACTGTTTAAGACATTAACACAATTGAAAAGAAACCAAGTATCTTGTGCAAGGACAAAAAGAAAAATGCCTAGAGGGATTCTGAGAAATCAAGAATTTCCCACCTATTGCAGGCACCAGAGTGGAAAGTATAAATCCCTGCATTTGTGAAATAGTGTTAGGACTCTTGCTTGATAAAATATGCTTATGAAACTAGTTACATGTGATTCATTTCACTGTGCTTTACCATGCAAACATTCAGAGGCGACTGCTGCCATGGCCCAAGGGGAGTCTAGAAATTGCTGCTGCTGCTGCTACTGATAACAAGTCTTGGCATTGTCCAAATGATGCTGGTTTTAGTAGAATGTGAAATGCAAAAATTGTGTGGTCTGTGGGGGTTTCCACTCTGGCCAGGAAAAGGGTGTCTGGTAGGGGGCATGAAGCTATAGAAATGAAGCTAGAGGTGTAGTGGACACCCCAACAAGTCAGAGGTACCAGGTGCCTGGAACATCTGCTAAAGAAAAGCTGCTATCCATGGGTGAAGCCAAACTAAGAAAGAAGCCATGTAGACTACAACTAACTGACAAGACCACAAAGGTGGGGCCACCCTTTGGAACTCACCTTTTATCACTGTGTGCCCTGGATTCTGGATATGGAGCTATAGGACTTAATGCTTTCCCTGCTGGGATTTGGTCTGCCTTTGATCCAATTATTTTCTATCCATCCCCCCCTTTCCTCCCTTTCATATGAGTTCAAGCACCTAAGGTAGTTGAATGTCAACGGAGTGCCCACTTTTGACAGGTGTAGACAAAGGAAGGGTTGTAGAAAGAAAAAATCATCCTGTGTGTGTATAGACAGTACAGTTGGGATAGATAACGCTGTGCTTCTACATAATTCTATGAGAGGCAAGATCTGCACTATTGGTGGTGGGACAGGATATTATGTC